>ML814781.1:259197-283524 GCA_009831015.1 Picea engelmannii | reverse complement strand
TGCAAAAAAAATGACACCATTTATGGCACTCTATGGATACCACCCTCCTTCCATCACTTCTTCTCTAAAAGAAAAATCTAAGGTTCAAGCAATGGAAGATCACATTGAGCATCAAAAACAAGTTCTCCAAATCTTAAAGGAAAACTTGACCATGGCACATAATCGCATGAAACAACAAGCAGATCAACATTGTAGTGAAAGAAGTTTTGAAGTAGGGGATTGGGTGTTTTTAAGACTACAACCATAAAAAAATATGTCCCTCAAGCAAGCCAAAAAGGATAATAAATTATCACCAAAGTACTATGGCCCTTATAAGGTGTTGCAAAATATTGGTACTATGGCATACAAATTGGAGTTGCCTGCATCTTCATGAGTACACCTAGTTTTCCATGTTTCATGCTTAAAGAAGGTTATAGGTGACAAGATCCCAGTTCAAACTATATTGCCAAAACTTGAAGAGGAAGGAAAAATCATATTGGAGCCTAAAGCCATCACTGATACAAGAGTTCACCAGCTGAGGAATAGATCCATTTAAGAGTATCTCATTAAATGGAGGAAACTACCGGTTGAAGATTCCACTTGGGAAGATGAGTCTTTTATACAAAAGCATCCAGAGTTACTCAAGCGTTGCGGACAACACTTGTCTCAATGGGAGGGGCATGTTAAGCCCTAATATTGGCTCATTACCCCTTAATTGGGGCATATTACATTAGTAATTTTATTTTATTTATGTCGGCTTTATTCCATTATTTGTAATTATACCTCCTAGTCTCCTATATATACCAAGGAGACATTTTCATTTGGAATCATCTTGGAATTGTAGTACACTTAAATTAAATATTTTGATTAAATAAAATAGATGGTCATTCTTCCTTTATCCAAATTGGATCTTCACAAAAAAAAAATTCAAACTTTGTAATAAGAATTTAAATTTTTTGGAAAAGTCGAGGAAATGTTCAAAATTCCCTTGGAAGTTGAAATGAACAATTGTGATGGTTTTCCTTCTAAGGAATCCCATTAAAAATAAAGGTCATGACAAAGAAGAGAATTGAATGGAACCAAGAGGAAGAAATGAAGAAGGGTGGTAGTAGAGATGAGAGCTCAAAGAAGTATCCATCTTGATGATTGGAGGAGAATGAGACATTGAGTCTATCCCATGATGAGTAAATATTGTTGTTGAAGCATGACCATTTACAAATTTATATTCAATGAGTAAAAATACACTAAATCTATGTATATCTCACCCTTTTGTAATCAATTTTCTGCTTAATAAACAAAAGTCCCTTGGAACCTGGTTTTCCCACTTGGATTTCCAATGTAAAAAAATCTCAGTTGTTTCACGGTGTTAATGGATTTGTATACTTGACGTAGTTTTGGTTTTAAAATGTTTTTTCATTCTATGTAAACTACAAGAGCTATACCATAGCTATGTTGTAATGCTAGCTATATTCATTGGTTTAAATGATTCCTTGAGTGTTGGAATTGGTTGAGTGCATTGTTGGATCATTGTTTAACCACATTCTACAACCAATCTTGCAGTTTCTTCTTGTTGGTTGTTTATTATTTTGTGGTGGGTTTGTATGAGTACAAAAAATTTCAATTAGTTCCAATACCATACACTACAATATTTGTGTATTCACCCATTATTCACTTATTTGATCAATGGAGTATAGCTACAACACTTCCACATATCTTGCATTCGATGTGTGGAGAGAACTTGCAACTTGAGAACATATTTGGAGAGCCTCTATTGAACAATGACATGTCTACTGAAGCAAGCAACCGAGTAGTGACCAAATATGAAATAAATACATTATTGTTTATACATGTTGGTGATCAACAACATAAAACATTATTTATTTCCACAAATATGCATGTTCACGAAATGGACAAGCCATATACCTATTATTTACATATCATTCCTAGAGGAATAACTTTTTTTATTGTAACTTAGATTTACAAACCAAAATATGTTTGGAAATATCAAAATGATCTCTATAATATCATGACAAGGAAGGTCATATTCCCCAACCAAATACTCATATATTATAGATTAAATTGATCTAAAACTTTAAATTGAAATTTTTCCAAATCTTACTTAAAATGGACCAAAAAGTCACACATCAACAAAACAAAATACAAAATAGTAAAATTGAAAACCTACATATATCATATGCAGTGGATCTCATATCATGTTAAAATTTTTATTAAATAAAATGAAATAACAAAATCAATCATACAAATGAACATAAAACATATGTTAATATTGAAAACCTTAATCATAAAATCTTTTTGAAATTTATTTTCTTTGTTTTATATTAACATAAAATATATGTTAATATTGAAAACCTTAATCATAAAATCTTTTTGAAATTTATTTTTTTTGTTTTGTATGGACTAAATATTTTTGTGATGTTAATCTTCTCTTTAAAAAAATATCCTTATGATTAAAATGATCATTTGAGTTTTCATAACTCCTTTTATAGGGACTATTTATTTATGATTAAGTAATCATTTGGTTTTCCTTTNGTTTTGTATGGACTAAATATTTTTGTGATGTTAATCTTCTCTTTAAAAAAATATCCTTATGATTAAAATGATCATTTGAGTTTTCATAACTCCTTTTATAGGGACTATTTATTTATGATTAAGTAATCATTTGGTTTTCCTTTCCTCCTTTGTATTTATTTATGATTAAGTAATCATTTGAGTTTTCCTTAACTCCTTTGTTAAGGACCATTTATTCAAATATGTTGCACTGATTTAATTTCAATATTATACAAGCTTAGTTGTTCTATCCAACTTAAACTCTATATTGATATTGATTTGATGTTAATATTTCAATTATAAGAGTAAAGTTACAAAGCAAATTTAGTATCTAGAAAATTCTAAATCTATTCAAAGAACTTAACTTGAAAGTTAGAATAAATAAATAGGGTGTATATTCTAAATGTGAAAATATTTTTAGGAATTAAAAATGATAGCACTTTGAAGTTAGCATGAAAGTTAGAATAAATAAATAAGGTGTATAATTTCTACACTTGTATAGAAAAATAATTTTAGAAATTAAAAATAATATCAATTCAAAGTATTTAGTTTGAAGGTTAGAATAAAAAATAGGATATATATATTTTTTTTAATTTAAAGATTAATATATATATATATATACCAAAATATTTTTAAGAATTTAAAAAAATAACATTTAAATATCATAATATGATGATGATGATTAATGTCCACTAAGATCTAATTGGTCTATCGGACCGTAAGAGGGTAAGTGATTACTTGTGATTCTTTAGAATTTTGTTTCTGTGCTCGAAAAGCATTAAGAGAAGCTTTCCAAGATCACCATATTTTTGTTGAGTTAAGAGGTTACGAAGGTTGGTAGTGTGATCAATATTTTGAAAATGAGATCTAACATGGGTATAGGCTAGACAATCTAAGAGAAAGTGATTTTCATCTTCAACCTTCTTAGTGTCACAAAGATGACACACTCTTTCATCCATGACGTTTTAGGAATTGACCAACCCCCAATTTCAATAATACTTTTAAGAATTAAAAAATAATATTTAAATATCATAATATAATTAATCAATAAAATTCTTAAAAAATATTTATTATAAATTTATTTAACTAATTCAAATACAACAATTAATTTAAAAATATTTTTCTTATAAAATAAATATTTATAATTTATAATTTATTAAATAATTACAAATTTAATAAAATATATCTTAATTATTAAAAAAATCAATCAACATATTTGTTAAATAAGTTCACATAAACTATACCCTTTATATTAATGATATAAATTTCTACCTTCACACAACATGGATAGTGACATTCTTTCATCCTTGACTCCTAAAATATATCATGAATCTGATATCAAAATATTGACAATATTGACTGTCATGACGAGATCAATATTACACCATAACAACAAGATGAAAAGTGAGAAACTTTAACAAACTATCTCACAAACTCAAGCTTTTCATTCATTTCTTTTAGTCCCACATTCTCGGTATATATTTAACATATTCGATGTTTGTCTCGAGCTATTAGGTAGAATGATCAAATGTAGTTGAACATTAGAATAAATAAATAACTAGGTGTCTTGATCAGGGGCAGGTAAAGGATCAAATCCCTCCCACCAAAGATATTTCTTCAAATTTTGTCCTTATATTATAGGGATTTTATTTTATTCTTCCAATTTAGTCACCATCAAAAAAGTGTATTTTAAAAAGGTATAATTGAAAGATAAAGATACGTGGATTAAAGATATTTAATCATATTATAGAATTTAAATTAATAGAGATTTCATTTTATTAACCTTTTTTTTTTTTCCTCCCTCTCATTGAGAGCATGGTTATGACTAGATACCTAATGTATAAGAACAAGTTAAACAACATGGAAGACAAGAAGCTACCTAAAATTGCTTCAAAATCAAGTCATAACCACCATCGACTCAAGCGAGGATGGCATAAAGACGCCCGGTCTTGGATAAGTTATTGAGAAATCATGGAAGAAACCATTTTGCAGAACAAAGATACTATTAAAAAAAACGTCAAATCAAAATTTAAGGAAAAAATGTGGTGTGATAAAGACTTAGAGGAAAAAAGAAAATTAAGGTATTATAAAGATGTAATCAACCCTAATCTAGAAGATCAAAATTCTCTATGTGTTTTGCCAAGTGTAAAGAAAAAAATAAACATTGTTAAGATAAGAATAAATTTTTACTAGCTCCATAGTGAAACTGGACGTTGGTCAATTCCTAAAACGCTATGGGATGAAAGAGTGTGGCACCTTTGTGACACTAAGAAGGTTGAAGATGAAAAATACTTTCTCTTAGATTGTCCAGCCTATACTCATATTAGATCTCATTTTCAAAATATTTATCACACTACCAACCTTCATAATCTCTTAACTCAACAAAAGTATGGTGATCTTGGAAAGCTTCTCTTAATGTTTTTCGAGCACAGAAACAAAATTATAAAGAATAACAAGTAATCAGTTACCCTCTTAAGGTCCGATAGACCAATTTGCTCTTAGTGGAAGTTAATCAGCATCATCATCATCATCAAATATAATAAATATATTATAATAAATAATATATTAGATAATAAATATAATATAAATATAATAATACATAATAATAAATACATAGTACAACTTTTTATATTTAGATGTGGTAATTGGTGAAATTCATTGATTATGTAATTAATTATACATATTGAAAGACGTGAAGAGAGCAATTACACTTCAATTCTATCATCCAATTAAAAATGAGAAACACAAATATTTTTATTATATCCAAAAATATATGTGTTTTCATATATTAAACATTATAATAATAATAATCTATTGGTGTATGAGACCCCCTTGTTTGTGGGACAAGGGACCCCCCTTCGCCCAGGGATTTGACTGGTAAAGTCTACAAAGGTATACATACCCTACCCCCCTCTGGATTTGAACCTGTGACCTCTTAAGAGGAAACACATGTTCTTAACCATTAGGTTAGGTCCACTCAGGCTGTATTACATACACAAATTTATGATAAAAGACAAACTAATGTCACATTAATATCACATCAAAAAGAAACTCATTACTATAGTCCCCATGACAAGACTAATAAATGACAACATCTATGTCATACTGTTATAAAAAAATACCAAACTACTTTTTAATCTTTTAAAATATTTTCCATATTATATTTTACATTTAATTAAAATATTTTTCCATCTTATATTCTACATTTAAATCTTATATTCTACATTTAAATTGGTCGAAAGAATCATGGACTAAAGCGTTTTACTAGAAAAACAAGTTACTAAAAATATTAACATATTATGATATAAAATACGGGACTTCTTATTACAATTATATTATACATATAGTTATGGAATGTAATGTACACTATAAAATAATCTTATATACAAATATCATATCATAAATTTTGACTTATATTAAATAAATAATAAAATAATATGAAATTCAAACTAAAAAATTTAATAAATAAAATAAATTATTTTCTCCTAAAATTTTTTAAAATACTTTTAAACCGCCTGGTGACTCAAATAGAAAAGTAAGGTATAAGCTCATGTTATAAGTTCCTTTGGCTAGCATAGGCTATTATTTCCATCTCTTTTGTGAGTGTACATAGTACTATGTTTTTTATTAAAATAACAATAACATAACCAATGTGTAAAACAAGATACATTTAACTTTAATTTTAAATAAGGTTTTTCTAAATGGATATTGATTGAATGAGAACTTAGTTTTTAAATTTTTATGATTTGTCTTTAACTTTATTTGTTCTTAATCGTTGCGGGCATAGATTTCAATTTATATTCGAAAGAATGTGTTACTATATATATATATATATATATATATATATATATATATATATATATGATGCAGGAGCACAACCACCTCAAATCGATTTGACTTATCACACCTTTTAGAAGACAATGGGGCCATGAGGTTGGAATTTCCACTGATTTGATTGAGTTCATTAATTGTTTGTTAATGATATTCCATTTTTTTTTTTATGGATAGTAAGCGATCTTAGGATTAGATCGGATCCTATTAGTGATCCGATCTTTATTGTGTTGATTGGTTTAAATTATAAGCCTTCAAAGAGTTTTAAGGGGGACAACACAATGTAAAATCTAGGTCAGGCCTAGAGAAGTCATATGTGTAATGAAATTATGCTCGATATTAATAGAGATTGTGTATTTTATGTATCCATGTTTGTATATTGTGATATCTTATTAAATATGGTTTAATCATGTGTCGTTGAATCTGTTAGTACTAGAAGTCTCACTTAGACTGTTATAGGTGTGATTCTAATACCCATAAAAAAAAAAAACTTATAGGTTTGTAAAGATAAGAGTTTATTTCAAAATGTAGTGAATGGGTGAGAAACTCAGTTAAAACATCAACACAAAACTTCCATAAAATATACACCAGCAAGCAAGGCTTGAATAGTCTCATACATACATTTAGAATATCAAATGGAAAAATGGAAGACTTTAGCAGAAAATGTGAAATACATGCATAAGGTTACATCGAGCAATTATGAAACATATACAGTAGAAATCTCATCAAATAGGAACCTCCTAATCAACAAGAGAGCACTTTAATAACACTTGCACCAGTAACAAACAATAAAGTATTCATTGCATTAAGGAACAAGTACTAAGATGAATCCTTCATCAATAACAAGCATAAATAAAAGAAAGGATGAAACACATAATATGGTAAAAAGAAGAAACTAATTATTAATTGCTCAAGATTCTTAAGTTTGAGTACATACACTCTGAAAAAATTTACAACTAAGAATAAAGATGTGAGTCCCACAATAGCCACTCTCCTCTTCTCTAAGAGTTACATCCATCATAAAATAGCCAAATACATCAAAAATATCTCTAGGAGGTCGCAACTTGCTCCCTGCATTGGATTTTGTGCCTTGTAGATATGTGGCAATAGACAAACAGAGATAAATCCAACAAACTGTTAGATTTCAAGAAGTTGTTGGCAGTATTAAATACAACTGTAGCCAGCTCATTGCATGGAGATTTAATGAAGCTGGATGTCAGGTACAAGTGTCCCTTGATGTCTAACTACCTCCTAGGGAACCATTCGAACCTCCTCAGATAGGTGGCATCTCTCCTACAACTCGAATTTATCTTACTGTTATGGCTTGCATCAGATCTGTAGGATTCGGTGCAAACTTTCTTGTAGTTGATGTTTTCAACTTTTCTCCCAAATGACTAATTGGGTCGAGTTGATTTTTGGTCAGCAAGTCAAAGACATTATGTTCCTCCTCCACAAAAAAATTCAGAAAAAACGCAGTTCGTATATTTCAAGATATGATGAAAATACAACTTTGTTTCTTACTAATTTGTTGCAAAATATTTTAATTTAAGTAGTTCACAACGCCTTCAGCGGAATGCATTGCGAACTTCTTGTAGATGCCATTTTTCTTTCCGATCACTACAACTGATGTCAAAACCATGGAGACAAGCTTCAAACATCTATTGATACCTTGTATAACCTCTGAACAATGCACGATGACTCCCAAAAATAGCAAGTGAGAAAAATCATGAACAACATAAGACAAAAAATGCTCTTTAGAGTTGTGAACCAACATAATGAGGAACCATGACAAAACTGATTACTGCTGCAAAAAAAAGGGTGGTCGATCTGCTTCTTTAATTGTTGCACTTCTTCCTTTGGTGATTATCCATAACAACTAAATCAAAACCCCCCTCTAATAATAACCTCCACTAGAGTACGTGATGGAAACTAGTAAATGAAGGTTTTACCACTAGATTTGTAAGAATTAGGGTTTGCTAGAAAAAGGATTTGTGATTAAAGCAATAGTCCAGAAACTGAAAGAGACAAAAACCGAGGGCAACCTCCAGCAGAGAAGAGCTCTATTAAAATAATATCCCAAACAAAAGTTCTCATACCCTCGACTCCTATTTATACTAAATATGTCTATCAAAATAACCATCTAGAGGAAGATCCTTCTAGAAGAAGAAGCTTCTATTAGGTCTTCTTACATTGGACTTATTCTTCCTTATTGCTAATCTTTATTAATATTGACCCTTATTACATGGAAATATATTATTCTACCTACATGAGGGGTTAGGTCCCTAACATGTCCTCCCCCTTAAAAACATCCTTGTCCTCAAGGCTTGAGATGGGGAAATTACTGCAGAATGGTAGCTCATTCGCAAGTGGTATAATTTCACTGGAGTTGTATCTTTCCAATGGACTAACACTTCCTTGATGGTTCGTTGACGTAGTCGACACTCACGCTGGTCCAAAAATTCTTGTGGTAGTATCCAAATGGAGCCTTCCTCATCCAACTCAGTAAGTTTGGTTTGAGTTTGGCACTTAGTTCCAATCACCTTCTTTAAGAAGGAAACGTGAAAAATAGGATGGAACTTAGAATGACTGGGAAAAGCTAACTGATAGGGTGTAACACCTTGTTTCCCCCAGTCTGTAAAAATAACTATATTGGCCAAGAACTATGGCAAACTCAAAGATGTGAATGTTTGACTTGACGGAGCTTTGTATAAAAGGTCGATGAATGTAAATTATGTTATGAATATGTGTTGCATGACTGCTGGGAGAGGGATGTGTTAAAAGAGACCACGACGGCTAATGAGAGGTGGTGGAAGGGACCTGGAATGGTTGCGTTAACTTCCACATAGCCAATACTGTATTGGTTTATACTTGCTCACAAACCAAAGCAGCTCTCTGATCCTGGAATGGATTTCCCATCAGATTGGTAGGTGGGGAGGCTCATCAAGAGTTAATGAGGGGATGGGGGTGAACCGCCCATCTGTAACAGCCCTCAAACCTGACCTCGGATGGTGAAATTTGCGCCACATGGAACCTTGCAGACAGAAATTGGCAGGAGAGGAAATGTGGTAAAGAGGAGAGCAGTGCGCGCGACGGGGATCGCGAAAGAGACTGGAGAAACCCTAGAAATGCAGGGAGTTATGAATATCAGGAGAAGGAGAGCAACCTTCGTCCTGGATTATTTTCTTGCGTCGGGAGAAGGAGAGTAACCTTCGTCCTTGATTTCTGTTGAGCTGGAAGTAGGATACTGAACCTCAAAGCATCATGGTCTAGCTCGGGGGTGGCTAGTGGTAAATCTGTTTGGAGTCACTGAGCCTACGGTTGGGTGGAAACGAGCACCCCTCTTAGCAGTTGCATCACACCTAGTAGATATAATAAGTGTTTTATACCTTGTATTTCGAACTGAATATCATGAATACATGCTTATGTTTATATTCCCATAATAATTTCTGTGTAGAATGATTGTCTGGTGTGTTATACTGGAAATAAGGGATGCCTATGTATGCTTACATGCCATAATCAGTTTCTGTACAAAGGATTAAGGTTGGGGCATGAATTCACTCCACAAAGAATCGTCTTGTTTGCTTAACTCTCGTAATGTTCTGGGAAGGAGAAGTTGAATTTAGTGATTCAAGCTCAGAAGGGATAGTGAGCCCAATTATAGAAGGAGAGAATACCCTATCATTGGGTAGACGAACGGTCGAAATCCTTTTGGGAATACCCCATATCTGTCGAGATCAATGGATCTAGAGAAGGAGCACATGCATTAATATTTTGACCCTTTCACCGTTCGCATGTAGCGATGGGATCCTGGACCATAGATCCAAGGATCTGGCGGAGCCCTATTGACCGTCGATCTTAGCCTTTGTATAGGCAAGAGAGTATCATTTTGCTAACTCACGATGTGGAGTGGTCAAGGGTAGGGCTGCATGAACTCATGATTCGAGAGATCGCGACGTGATTCTGACCATTGGATCCAAGGCACGGGAGAACCATTGGATCAGAACCTTCGTGGTTATCGCCTATCGGGGGTTCAAAACTTGAGAGAGTTTCTTTTCTATTGTAGAAGTCGCGAAGTGTCGAGCATTGAGGGCTCGTGCAAACACGTGACCCATTCGTAAGTGGGGACTGTGTGGTTGACAAGTGGCGTAACAACAAGCTCCCAGAGAAAGGTGGGAATGGGTGATAGGTGATGGACACATGTCACCTGGGAAGGATTCAACCCATTGTTGACTTATCGTATCTCGGGAACTCGTGAAGGAGGAGAATGAGTGGTCAACACTCCAACTCGCGAGGTCGCGAGATGCGAGTAGCGCTAGTATTTAGCCTAGGAAGCGGGTAACCAGTGGTGGACATGTGTCACACTGGGAAAGAGTCAATCCACTGTTGACTTATTGTGGCTCAGGGTTTCGCAGGTTGAAGAAGCTGCACCTTGATTGATAATGCCGTGAAACGCCGAGAGCCAAGGTCTCATGCGACAGGGGGTGGTGTCATAGCTCGTGAGAAAAGTATAGCGAAGTTGACAAGTGGCGTGTGTGCATCGTTTTGGCAGAGTCCATGCAACATTGACCTCTCGCGTCTCGGGGATTTGCAAAGGAGGACCACGAGAGATCAACACCTCAACTGGCGAGGTTGTGAGTGGTGCTAGTGTTTGGCCTAGCCTACGGTTACATGGAGAAAGTGCTAGTGAGGAGGGAGCCATACCCGTATAGCATCTCGGGTATCAGTGTTTGGAGAAAGGGAAGTCGAGAGTTTTGATTCCCGACTCGCAAGTTGCGAAAGGCGCTTGTGCTAAGGCCAGCTTGTGGTCATTTGGAGGAGGATAAGAAAAGAGAGGGTTTTCGCTAGGCCACATAGAAGTCTCGAGGATTCTGTTCCTCGAGAAAAAGATGAAAAATCTAACTTGTTGTAGTGGGTGTGTGACAAATTGGTATCAGAGCATGGTTACAACACTTGGCTTGCTTGGGCTCATGAACGAGTTGCGTAGAAACTCCATTTGAAATACTCTTAAAATGAGTAACCCTCTATCTTAAACCCCTTTAGAAAAAGCCGAAGTTAAGAATGAAAATTCCTATTGTGTGTATGCATTTGAAAAATATGAATTATGCACTGATTGTGAATGAATATAATGTTGACTAACAATAAGTCTTTTCTTGCATAATAAGCGGACGATCAACCATGGGAAACTGCAGATGCATAGAATGGTGACGCACCACGAAGTGGGGGATGGCTCCCACAATAGAGACGAAGAGTCTGACGAAAGAAGAGCAGTAGAGACCCCTCCGGATCTAGCTAATACTGTGAGAAGCATCATGGTCGAACTACAGAGCTGCAAGGCTGACAACGAGAGGTTGATAGAAGAGCAAGAGAAGCAGATAGAAATTAATGCAGTCTTGCTGCAGAGTTTATCCGACATACAAAGACAATTGCAGCATGAAACTGACACCAGTCACGCAGACCAACGACAGACAAAGAAAAGTTGAAGTCCACTTGAGATACGAAAACATGGTATTTTAAGTGGCCACACTGGGAAGACCACCTCGAGAAAGGTCCACCCTAGAGATAAGGGATAAGCATCAAACGATTCCTCTGGAAAGGAAACTGGTGACTCAGAGGGATCTTCTAGTAGCAGAACTAATTCTTATTCTCAAAGAAAACGGAAGAAGCGAAATCATTCCAAAAGTCACAATCTTGAAGAATTCAAGAATGCCAAACCACCCTCTTTCGACGGTGAAATAAAGAAAGGGGAGGAAGCGGAGGCCTGGCTGCTTGGACTAAAGAAGTATTTTAGAGTCCATGACTTCTCAGAAAACTGGAAGGCCCGAGTAGCCACTTTCAACTTGAATGGAAAGGATTCCATTTGGTGGGAAGACCTTAAGAATGTAAAAGGGATTCACGAAGAGGACCTATCTTGGGAACGGTTTGAGAAATACTTTAGAAAGAAGTATCTATCGGAAAAGTATTTCGACGAAAAGACTAAAGAATTCTATGAACTCAAACTGGGGCAACGCACCATAGAGGAATATGTCAGCAGATTCCTTGAATTGTTGAGGTACGTACCCTATATAAAAGCAGAGAAGGAAAAGGTGCAACAATTCATCAATGGACTACCTAAGGACTATCATAATAGGATTGAGTTTGACAAGTCAAAGACCCTAGAAGACACTATCTGAAAGGCAAGATATTGTTACGAACAGCTAGGGCATCGGACAAAACCTCGCGAAAACTGGAAGCAGAAGAATAGTTCGAGATTCCAGAAAAAGGGGTTTAAATCCCCAAGATTTAAAAAATATAAGAAGGACTCAAGGATGAGCTTCCCAACCCAAAGTGTACACCAGCATAATTTCCCCTCCTAGAGCGGAAATAAACCTTCTGGATCTACCCCAGGAAAGATTGATAACCCAAAGAGAGAACCCTTGAAATGTTGGGGTTGTGGAGAAGAACATCTACCGAGGGACTGCCCACACCGACAACAGAACAGTCGGAGAATTTGCAGCGTTCAAGAAGCTACCACCATCAATGACGTGGCCAGGAGTGTGCTGCAAATTTATGCAGCCTTAGATAATAAACAAGCTGACCACCGAGCTTCAGTGGTGGAGATGGAAGGTATGATCACCAACCATCTAGTGTCTATTCTAATTGACCATGGTTCAAATTTGAGTTATATAGCTCCTAAGGCTGTTGATAAGTGTAAATTACAGCCACATAAACACGCCAAGCCATGGTTGGTACAGTTAGCCACTGGCACCAAAAGAAAGGTAGCGGAGTGTTGGAGCCTCCTTTCTCAACTGGTTTAAATGTAATTCTTAAAATCAAAGGTTGGCCTTTAAGTTGTCTTTTGCTTCATGACCTTTACCCACTGAAAATATCAGTAGTCCTGATATGCGAAGTGGCGATGGTCGTTGTACTCCTAAGCCATTACCATTTAACTGTTAAACGAGTTTTTTTCACTTTTATATACCTCGAGATATCGTGTTTCAGGAGTTACAAGTCACACGGTTTCCAAGCCCCGATGCGTGAATTCGCGAAACAACCTTGAAAGATTACCCAGGTTAGCGCCGAGAGTAAAGTTCCTTAAACCTTAGTTAAGTGTTGTCGAGATTTTGCGTCTCGACGATCGCTCTCCCCAAAATTATTACCGTCATAACTCAGATAGGCGAAGTTGCGAGATAGTTTTACAAGTCACCCGGGTTAGTGTCAGGGGTAAGTCGTTTTAAACCGTAGTTAAACAATGTCGAGGTTTCACGACTTGACATTCACTCTTCCAAGAAACTATACCTTCATAGCCCCGAGTCGCGAAATCATGATATTAATTAAACATTGATTAATTAAACACTTAATCCGGATCACATTTTTTCTTAACTAGATCACGTCATCGCGATCTTGGGTTTCAGGGGATCAAAGGATAACAGTGAAATCTCCCGATACGGAAAACGCCGAAAAGGGTGATTAAGGTTTAAACAAAACCTAATTAAAGAAGCTAAGCCAGATTAATCAGTGCATTAATACAAATAGTAACACGCATCGTCTATGGGCTAATTTTAAATGTTTTTTGCGTTAACTTGTATCACAACCTGTAAAAAATTTATGGCATTTATTTGAAATGAGGTGAAGTGATAGGTAAAGATATTGCTTTTATCACTAAATATTTATCTAAACACGATTTGAACGTTCTGTTCATAAGGACGTCGAGGTTTTAAATGGTTGAGATATAGAGTTCTTTCTCTCATTGTTTCAAATTTCATTTATATCTTGTGCAAAGAAGCTTTTCTCACCAGGATAATTTCTATATGTATACACATTTTTACTATAGGAGAGCTAATTTAGATTCCTCTATCATGGCCCCACGAAAATCATCTAAGGCGATTGCTGAGAGTTCAGAACCTGGTCATACGTCTCCGAAGTTCTTCAGTCCGAAATGGTGAACTGTTCAGATGATTCTAGCGATAATGAGGAGGACGGTTTGGCCACCAAATACAAAATCGTCGTTCAAGCAGAGATGCATAAGATAGCGTCCAGGCCATGACTCCTTCCCTACTATGATATGATCTGATGGGCATCAGATCATGTGAATATCCTGAGTAGAACTAGTATCAGCGAGAATAAGGTAACCATTGGGACCTTCAGACCAAAACATTTGCAGGCTATGTACCAATTGTCACCCACACCAAACTTCTCACACAATGCCAAGTTTCTGGAAGGTTTTAAGCGGAAAGAATGTGAGAAATACGGCAGAAACTTGTCTGATATGATCAAGGATTGGGTCCCACACCCCGCAAAGTTCAAGGCGGATGGTAACGGAGTTTATTCAATCTCTTCATTGGAACCGCAATTCAAATATATAGCAATGATGACCTGTAGGTTGTATGGGAAGGAGGACACCACACATTTTTTTCTCCCGTGGGTGCCTCTCATTCATACAGTCATTGAGGGATATTCCTTCAAATGGGCCAAATTATTGTTAGACAGTTTAACCAGCCGGATTACCGAATATCAGATGCAGAGGGAAAATGGGAAGGCCGCTTCATTTTTTATGTCCGCCTACATCATGGTTGTTGTTTGTTTCATCATGCCTTTCCCTCTAATGGGCTAGAGCTGGACTCCATCTGAAGTTGAGCCTATCCATGTCTACCACTCAAAACTTTGGGAAAACAAGGCCGTAGAATTCATATACAAAATTTTCAACTGGGTGATGGTACCAACGCACATCTCCATCTTTGGCAACCCACCACCTAGGATTTCAGATAGCATCACCACCAACTTGAGCAACGTGGCCGACTGGTACGTAGAGGCCAAATTTTCATACATCAGGGTTTTCGGCACCTCTCATCCCCCTATGCTCTACCATTATTCATACTAGATAGGTTGGTTTGTCGTGAAATCACTAGGCAAACTGTGATTGGTGGCATAAGCAAGGAGCTTAAAGGATTTTCAAAGAAGGTATGGCTGTCCTTCCCCATTCATTTGAATACCTATTTTTTATTAGATTTCAGACATGCAAAATCCGAGGCAACAACTTTGCAGGATATTAGATTAGTTCACATTGAGTTCAAGAAGCACGACCCACACAAGATCGTGGGTAATCACATGGCGAGTTGCGGCCTTAAAAGGTATGAACATGAGCATTCGCCTCATGACGATATCTTTTGAGGTGCAAGACCTTATGCCAAGATCTTAGAACGGATTCAAGCCCTATCGCCCGAGGAGAGGGTCGATTTTTTCAAATTTCAGGAACACCGGCGGAGCTGCCTTTCTCCAGTCTTATAGGGTAAGAACCCGCCAACTGCAGATGTACAGAAAATGGAAGCCAAGGGCTCCAAAGATTCAGGACCTGACCAAGAGGAACAACAGGAAAAGAAGAAGCAAACTGGGGGCCCGAAACAGGAAGCCGAGATCCCCAATCCTACAAGCAAGCTAGCCTCGGTTGTTACCCCAGGGAAATCATCTAAGCAGATCGACAACCCCATCATTTTTATTACTCCCCTATAGTCCACAAAAGGGATCCTAGACGCAGGATGGATTTTCGGCGAAGAACTAACGCCCATAACTATGGAAGAGTTGCCTCCGAACGAATTTTTCTTTGATAAGAAGAGAAAGGTCTTTGTGAAACAAGAACTTTATCAAGAAGTAGGCACGACAACCAAGAAATTTAAAATCCTTGTTGATGGGAGAGCCATGAAAAAAGATAAATTTGCAACTCAGATAGCAGGGACATTGGGGGCTTTTGCTACAACCAACCAATATTTTGTTGAGTCCCTAAAAGAACAGTTGAAGAGGAAAAACCACTTGATCAAAAAATTGGAGGATAAGTTGGCTACAGCAGAAGCAACCGCCAGAGATCAGGCGAACACAAGTATAGAGCTATCTAGGGAAATCGATCAAAAGGAAATCGAGCAGCTCAAATCCGATCTCGAACAGACACAGTAGATGGCTCAGACCAACCAATCACAAATAATCCAGCAAGGAGAATTGATAGGGCAGTTACAGGCCAAAATAAGTTTCACCGAAAGCCAAATGATAGATATCGGGATATTCCAATCCCAAGCCATAGAAATCCGAAAAAGAGTGTCGGCAGCTCAACAAGATTTACTTGCTAAAGTGGAAACTATTCAAAACCACTGCCAACTCATTGATCAAGTACTGGAAAACATCTCCTTTAGAGAAAAAGAAGCTGGGGCGGCTCGGATCGTTTTCCAATAGGTTGTTATAACCACGACAAAAAAGGAAACAGACAGTAGTTCCAGGCTTTCCATCTCAGAGCATACCCGAGGTAACATCTTGCTGAAGGCATGGGAGCGCAACATATCAGAAGGCAAACAACAAGCTAAAGAGGTAAGAAACTCTTGTGAAGAAACTTTCAGCTTCATAGATGGGAGTTTGTTGGATCTCGATAGTGAAAACAACACTGAGACACTGTGCCAAATTAATATAGCCAAGCACCTTCTCAATATCAAGGAAAATGAGGAAAGAGAGTTGGCTAAAACATCATAGATAACCCAAACAAATATAATCCAAGTAGATAAATGGCTAATAAAACCAAGTGTACATTTATGTTCTATCAATGCCGAAGACCGACAGGTAGAAGGAAAGTTGCCACAATTAGTGAAGGATTATTACACTTTTGAGGCAAATAATCAAACAGAACCTTCCAGGTTGATAGCCCAGTTGGTGGAGAGGTGCATCACTTGCACCGAGCATGCAAATGGGCAGGTTTCCGGTATCAAATAATGACAAGTGTCTGCCTTTTCTATTTTTATAACTCAAAGAGAAAAGAAAGGAAGGTGTTCCATTTGCCCGAAAGGAGGACAGAGACAAAGAATTTAAATGTTTAATCTTTTTTTTTTGTAACCAAAAAAACTTCTGGAATGATTGAAATTCCATCATGTAGAAGTTTTATAAATATAAAATTAGAAAAAAGAAAAAAGGTCTGGACCTTTTTGGTCGATTGTAATAGAGACTCTCTCCTTTTGAAATTTAATACAAAGCAATTTGAAGACTCCTGATTCCATCAAGACTGTGTTATGAGTTTGTTTCCTCTGTGATTTCATATTCAATTTCATTTCGCATATATATATTTGATGAATGTTTTTACTACAATTTAGTAAAACCTCTACTGTGGTGATCAATTTTTAGTCGTCTATATCATTTACAATTTTTCCTCTGTATCGGCTATTAGCAGGTACAAGACTCGTGAACTCTTGATAGGAGCCTCGCATTATAGACAGCTTGATGTTTTTCTCACATTACACACACCATTTATTTAAAATATAACTCAGTTATGGGAAAAGGCCTTTGGTTTGCTCTTTATCTTCAAATATTGGATTCAAAGTTCTCTTTTATACGATCAAATTGATACAGCATCAAAAAACCTCAAACTCTCCTTTAATTTTCTTGTTCCTCTATGATTATCCCCATTGTAAGACAACCTAATATTGAACCTGACTTGTCGAACCAAACCCATATCGCTTTGAACCTTTTCGATACCATACTTAAAACAACCACCACCCGGGTAGAACTTGAACGTTCATGGGCCACGATTGAACGAGATATAAGCATCCAAGAATAGTTGGAAGCGAGACAATGACAACCTAGAAATCAACCTTAGCTTCCTTTCTCGAAGGTTGATTCTTCCCCTTTTTTATCATTTACTCACTTTCGGATGCCTAGACACTGTACTTTCTAAGCCTTAAGTACAGACTCTGGAACAACATGGTGGTCATACCAGCTTGCCAATTCACTATGGGTGAATTCCCCACCCAAGCAACCCTTAACATACTACCCCTATGATCATATGACCTATTGATTGGAATGGACTGGCTAGCCACATATAAAGCCAGACTGGACTGTTACCATAAAACTTTAGAATTCATAGGTGAAGAAGGAAGAAGGATAACCCTTTGAGGGATCCAAAAACCTGTCTCGGTGAGATGAATATCAACCCTTCAAATGAGAAAGTATTGTAGAGAGGGATGTCTACTTTATGTGATACATGTGTTGGAATCAATTGAAGATGAAAAACCAAGCCTCGAAGACCACCCCACACTAAGAGAATATAGAGATGTATTTCCGGAAGAGGTATCGGGTCTACCTCCGAGAAGGAACATTGAATTCTCAATAGAACTTGCACCGGGAGCGGTGCTAGTGTCTAGGACACCCTACAGGATGAGCACACCCGAGCTAGTTGAGCTTAAATTACAACTAAAAGAAATGATGGACAAAGGCTATATCCGGCCCAACGTGTCTCCATGGGGAGCACCAGTTCTATTTGTAAAGAAGAAAGATGGTACCCTCCGACTATGCATAGATTATAGACAACTAAACAAGCTAACCATAAAGAACAAGTACCCCTTACCCAGGATCGATGACCTGTTCGATCAATTGGGAGGTGCTTCCATCTTCTCAAAGATTGACTTGAGATCTGGATACCATCAAGTCCGAATCAAGGGTGAAGACATCCACAAAACCGCCTTCAGGATGAGATATGGTCACTATGAGTTTGTGGTAGTACCATTTGGATTAACCAATGCCCCTGCCACTTTTATGTTCTTGATGAACAATGTGATTAGCAAATTCCTAGACAAATTTGTATTGGTTTTTATTGACGATATATTAATTTACTCTAAGAATAGAGAGGAACATGAGGAACATCTTAGACTTGTGCTTCAAGTGTTAAGAGAACATCAGCTCTATGCCAAATTTAGCAAGTGTGACTTTTTCCAGAAGCAAGTACATTACTTGGGCCATGTCATATCTAAAGAAGGAGTAGCAGTAGACCCTGACAAGACCAGGTCTATCATGGAGTGGCCTACCCCAAAGGACGTTTCAGATATAAGATCCTTTATGGGCTTAGTAGGATACTATAGGAGATTTATAAAAGGATTGTCCAAGATTGGTTGTCCAATCACTACCCTTTAGAAGAAGGGAGATGAATTCACGTGGACACAAGAATGTGAAGAAATATTTCAATCCCTAAAACATTTACTGACCCACGCACCCATGTTGAAGATCGTCGATTCTGAAGCTGACTTCCTCGTGTGCATAGATGCCTACAAGGAAGGGCTCAGAGGAGTCCTTATGTAAGGAGGAAGTGTAGTCTGCTATGAATCCCGAAAATTGAATGAGCACGAAGTCAACTATGGGACCCATGATTTAGAACCGGCTGCCATAGTGCACGCCTTAAAAATGTGGAGGCATTACCTCCTGGGAAGAAAATTTGTACTTATGACAGACCACTATGGATTGCGATATCTATTTGACCAACCAAAACTCAATGCTAGACAAGCTAGGTGGATGTCCCTTCTTAGTGAGTTTGATTTCAAAATCAAACATATCAAGGGGAAGGAAAATAAGGTGGTTGATGCCCTTAGAAGAAGTATGAAAACAATTCATCTGGCAACGGTGAGCACCTGGGAGACGAATGTCAAGGAAAGAGTCAAGAATGCACAAGAAACAGACACATTCTTCCAAACCGTGACCTCGTACCTAGAGCAAGAACCCATAGGAATAAGTATGAAGGCTACCAGATGATAGATGGAGGTCTGCTAACTTACAAAAATAGATTGTATATTCCAGAATGTGATGACTTGAAGAGGTTCATAATGGATGAACTACATAAAAGACCATATACTGGTCATCCCGGATACCAGAAGATGATCACAGCCACCAAGAAACAATTCTATTGGCCTGGATTGAAGAAAGACATAGCTGAGTACTTAGCCAAAGGCATAGAATTCCAATAGGTTAAAGCAGAACACCGACACCCAGCAAGATTATTACAACCTCTACCAATCCCAGAATGGAAGTGAGAAACCATTTCCATGGAATTCATCACCGAATTACCAACATCGACCAAACAGAATGACGCCATCATGGTAGTGGTGGATAAATTGAGCAAGTCTGCCCATTTTATCCTCGTCAAATCGACTTGCAAGGCAATAGATATCACCAACATATTCATGAAGGAGATATTCAGACTACATGGTATGCCTAAAGAGATCGCGTCTGACAGAGACACGAAATTTACCTCAAACTTTTGGAAATCCTTGATGGTTGGTCTAGAGACCAAATTACCGTTTAGCACCGCCTATCATCCTCAAACTGATGGACAGATGGAAAGAGTGAACCAAATATTGGAATACATGTTAAGAATGCATGTAATGCATCAACCCAAGAAGTGGGAAGATTTCTTTCCACTCGTGGAATTCACCTACAACAATGGCTACCAAGAATCCTTGAAGATGATCCCTTTCAAAGTCCTCTATGGTAGACCGTGCAATACTCCAGTCAGTTGGAGAAATCCCATGAATAGAGTTACTATTGGACCCAACATGTTGAAAGAAATGGAACAACAAGTGACTCAAATAAAACAAAATCTAAAGGTTGCTCAGAACAGACAGAAAAGTTACGCCGACTGAAAGAGAACTCCAAGAGAATTCAAAATGGGAGACCACGTATATCTCAGAGTTAGGCCCATGAAGAGTTCTCTGAGGATGGGAGCTTGTGCCAAGTTGGCACCTCAGTATTGTGGACCCTTTGAATTTATAGATAGAGTGGGACCTGTAGCCTATAGGCTAACACTTCCTCCCACAGTAAAAGCACATAATGTTTTCCATGTTTCATTATTGAAGAGATATGTACATGATTCTAATCATATAATTGACTGGTCTGTGATCCAGGTGGAACTGGAGGGAGAATTCTTGCTAGAATCTCAATGCATACTGGACAGAAAGGAAACCCCACTCAAGAATGGAACCATTGCACAGGTCAAGGTGCAATGGAAACATTTTGGCCCAGATGAGGCTACGTGGGAAATGGAAGATGCCATGAAACAAGCATACCCGATTTTGTTTACTTCTGAACATACACATCATATTGATAGATAGAACATCGAGGAAGATGTTCCTTTAAGGGGGAGGGAATTGTAACACCCTATTTCCCCCAGTCTGTAAAAATAACTATATTGGCCAAGAACTATGGAAAACTCAAAGATGTGAATATTTGACTTGACGGACCTTTGTATAAAAGGTCGATGAATGTAAATTATGTTATGAATATGTGTTGCATGACTGTTGGGAGAGGGACGTGCTAAAAGAGACCGTGATGGGTAATGAGAGGTGGTGGAAGGGACCTGGAATGGTTGCGTTAACTTCCACCGAGCCAGTATTGTACTGGTTTATACTTGCTCACAAACCAAAGTAGCTCTCTGATCCTAGAATGGATTTCCCGTCAGATTGGTAGGTGGGGAGGCTCCTCAAGAGTTAATGAGGGGATGGGGGTGAACCGCCCATCCGTAACATCCCTCAGACCTAACCACAGACAGAAGAATTCGTGCCACATGCAACCTTGCAGAGATAAATTGGCAAGAGAGGAAATGTGGTAAGGAGGAGGAGCAGTGCGCGCGACGGGGATTGTGAAAGAGACTGGAGAAACCCTGGAAACACAGGGAGTTTTGAATATCAAGAGAAGGAGAGTAACCTTCATCCTTGATTTATTTTGAGCTGGAAGTAGGAGACTGAACCTCAAAGCATCGTGGTCTAGCTCGGGGGTGGCTAGTGGTAAATCTGTTTGGAGTCACTAAGTCTACGGTTGGGTGGAAGCGAGCACCCCTCTCAGCAGTTGCATCATGCCTGGTAGATCTGATAAGTGTTTTATGCCTTGTATTTCAAACTGAATATCATGAATACATGCTTATGTTTATATGCCCATAATAATTTCTATGTAGAATGATTGCCTGGTGTGTTAGACTGGAAATAAGGGATGCATGTGTATGCTTACATGCCATAATCAGTTTTTGTACAAAGGATTAAGGTTGGGGCATGAATTTGCTCCACTGAGAATCATCTTGTTTTCTTAACTCTTGTAATGTTCTGGGAAGGAGAAGTTGAATTTCGTGATTCAAGCTCAGAAGGGATAGCGAGCCCAGTTATAGAAGGAGAGAATACCCTATCATTGGGTAGATGAACGGTCAGAATCCTTTTGGGAATACCCCAGATCTTTCAAGACCAATGGATCTAGAGAAGGAGAATAAGTGTTAATACCTCAACCCTTTCAGCCTTCACATGTAGCGATGGGATCCTAGACCGTAGATCCAAGGATCTGACAGAGCCCTATTGACC
Source organism: Picea engelmannii (assembly GCA_009831015.1). Taxonomy (NCBI): domain Eukaryota; kingdom Viridiplantae; phylum Streptophyta; class Pinopsida; order Pinales; family Pinaceae; genus Picea; species Picea engelmannii. The sequence continues at coordinate 261,034 of ML814781.1, read as the reverse complement.
GTCGATCTTAACCTTTATATAGGCAGGAGAGTAGCATTTCGTTGACTCGCGACGTGGAGTGGTCAAGGGTAGGGATGCATGAACTCACGATTTGCAATATCGTGACGTGATCATGACCGTTGGATCCAAGGCACGGGAGAACCATTGGATCAGAACCTTCGTGGTTATCACCTATCATGGGTTCAGAACTTGAGAGAGCTTCCTTTTTATTGTAGAAGTCGTGAAGTGTCGAGCGCCGAGGGCTCGTGCAAACACTTGACCCATCCGTAAGTGGGGACCGCATGGTTGACAGGTGGCGTAACAACCAGCACCTATAGAAAGGTGGGAACGGGTGACAGGTGATGGACACATGTCGCCTGGGAAGGAGTTGACCCATTGTTGACTTATCGTATCTCAGGAACTCACGAAGGAAGAGCATGAGGGGTCAACACTCCAACTCGTGAGGTCGTGAGATGCAAGTAGCGCTAGTATTTAGCCTAGGAAGCGGGTAACTGGTGATGGACACGTGTCACACTGGGAAAGAGTCAATCCATTGTTGACTTATCGTGGATCGAGGTTTCGCAGGTTGAAGAAGCTGCACCTTGATCGCTAAGGCCGCGAAACGCCGAGAGTCGAGGTCTCGTGCTATGGGCGATGACGACACAGATCGTGAGAAGAGTATAGCGGGGTTGAAAAGTGGCGTGTGCACGTTGTTTTGGCAGAGTCCACGCAACATTGACCTCTCACATCTCGGGGATTCACGAAGGAGGAGCACGAGAGCTCAACACCTCAACTGGCAAGGTTGCGAGTGGTGCTAGTGTTTGGCCTAGCCTACGGTTACATGTAGTAGGCGCCAGTGAGGAGGGAGCCATACCCGTATAACATCTCGAGTATCGGTGTTTGGAGAAAGGGGAGTCGAGAGTTTTGATTCCTGACTCGCGAGTTACGAAAGGCGCTTGCGCTAAGGCCAGCTTGTGGTTGTTTGAAGGAGGATAAGGAAAGAAAGGGTCTGCGCTAGGCCCCATAGAAGTCTCGAGGATTTTGTTCCTCAAGAAAAAGATGAAAAATTTAAGTTGTCGTAGTGGGTGTGTGACATAGGGAAAAACTAAGGTTGCAGTCAAAGAAACACTTGATCCCCTTCTGGAAACTGACATTAAGAGTGAACTTGATTTGCTTGTTGTTTCATGTGATTCTGGGCCATGACCAAATTCTCTTTGAGGGTACGGAGAATATCTTCTCGAATTGTAAGCGTTTGGTCAACCGCCTGGACCTTCGAGACACCTTGCAAATATGAGAGGACTGAATGTGGCTTTTGTCCATATACAACTTCAAAAGAAGTCATGCGTGTAGTTGTATGGTACGAAGTGTTGTACCACCATTCAACTAGTGGCAACCATTGAGCCCACTAATTCTTCCTTTCCGATGCAAAAAACCTCAAATATGTTTCCAATCATTTGTTGACATCTTCAGTTTGACCATCAGACTAGGGATCATAAGTTGTGCTGAGATGCAATTGGGTGCCTTGTAGCTTGAACAGTTCTTGCCAATTTGGGTCGCGATCAGAAATAATAGAATGTGGCATGCCATGAAGCTTGAAGACCTTATCCATGAAAAGTTGAGTCACATTAGATGTTGTAAATGGGCGTTGAAGAGCATGGAAATGGGCATACTTGGAAAGACGATCAACTACCACCATGATGACTTATTTATTGCCCAATTTAGGTAAGACGATAATAAAATCCATAGAGATATCCCTCCAAATAGCAGCTGGAATCGGAAGCAGTTGTAGTGTGCCAAGAGATTTGACAGTTTCACCCTTGTTGTGTTGACACACATCACATTCATCCACAAAATTATG
>ML814781.1:238840-249583 GCA_009831015.1 Picea engelmannii | reverse complement strand
CCCCAACACTGAATGGGTGTCTGTCTCGGCCTTTGTTCCCCCACTTCAGCCATTCTCGGCTCTCTAAATGATGGATTTCCTTGAGGACTATTTCTGAAAAAGGGAGGTTTGTTTCCCTTCTACCTCTGTTCTTTCTTAAACTTCTTCTGGTCATCCCAAGCCTTCCGAAAGGTAGGCTTTTCTCTTTGATGCTCATATAAGCATTTCACTCTTATTATTGTTTCTTCCATAGTCTTAGAATCATCATACTGAATCTTGTCACCAATGGGAGGTGGCAGTCCACTTAGATACCTCTGAATCTTGACAGCCTCATCTTTGATGAATGGAACATACTTCAGTAATTCCAAAAACCTTCGTTCGTATTCGTCAATGATCATGCTGCCCAGCTTGAGTTTGAAGAACTCCTTCACCTTTCTGTCATAGTATCTTTTAGTCAAGTATTTCCTCTTGAATTCCTTCCATGTGATATCTTTCTCTCTAATGTACTGCACTTGCACAAGCTGATCCCACCAAATGGATTCTTTTCCTTTTAGTTGATACATCGCAATTCTTCCTTCTGCATGAGAGGAATAATTCTGCAGTTGGAAATATTTCCTTATGCCAAGCAACCATGTTTCAACATCTTCCTCCTTCTTATGTTCTCCATTAAACGTACGAGGCTTAATCTTGTTCATCTCCCCTTTCAATTCATCCACTCTAGATCTTCGGTGTTTTCTGGTAGGGGATGGGCTTGAACTATTGTGTGCTTCCTTATCGGAATGTTTAGGGGAGTGATGACGATGTCTGCTACCACTCCCCGATCTTCTTTTTCTCTCAGGGGTCCTGCGACTCCCTGTTTTTCTTGTGTCACTCTCCTTTTCCAATTTCCTTTCTATTCTTTCCAAGTTCTTCAACATCTTTAAGTTGAATTCACCCTGTCGATCCCTGATCCTCATGAGCTTTTGGCTATCGGATCGACAAGCCTGGGCCTCTCTCTGCAATATTTCAATGATTTTCATCATATGTCCTTCCTTATCCATCTCTTTTCCTTTCCCACAAGAGTTTGACCCTTCGACTCCCAAGTTGACATTCCTTCCTTCTCTTTTGTTCTCTGAATTGGAGGCAATCCGCACCTCTTCCATTTCTATACTCGACGTCGATTCACGACTGTCCTGACACTCGTTGAACTCTGCACACACAACGTGCAGTCAACCGAAATTTGTCAGGCCTTAAACCCTTAATTAAACTACAACAATCATAAACCAACGCGAATAAGAAAACATTTCGACTTCACAAAATTTTCGAGTTCCGCTCGACTTTGTAATTTTCGGGTGATAGCCCCCGTTTTCTTAGTCCCCAACCCATGCATCCATGAGCCGTGATCAAATTCTAAACTGCTAGGTGCTACAAGGCTCTCCAAATGAAACTTCGGTTTTTGGGATTTCGGGCTTCGGGGTTTCAGGTTTCGCGGTTTTGGTCACGGAGGTTCTCGCACTCGCTTCCCTCTCCAACTCCTGACTTCCGAAAATTCGATTTCCTTACCCTCCGGCCCCATAGCACAACTGTCTCCCACCAAGGAAGTGACACATGGTGTCCTTAAGAAGGTCCACCACACTCCCAACAATGTCAGGGGCCCCACTACTTTCACTTTTCGTTTCAGAGTTTCGGGCATAAGGAGTTCGTGCATCCACACATCTCGAACTTTCATTTGCTGAAATTCTGAAATTACGGTCTTTCATCTACTTGATCCAATGGTCCTGATTCCCCATGATCCGACGACTCAGATCTCATCGACATTTCGCCTATCGGGATTTTGTGTGTCATGAGGTCGAAGGATTTTCCACCTTCGTCCTCTCTATTCCCGAAATGTCGATTTCTTCCTGGACAATTAATGATCCAGATCTCTCTTAGATCGATGGTTGTGATCCAATCGTGAATTCGTGTTTCGTGAATTCTCACGAACTCACCCTTAAACCATTTCAAGTCACAAGTCAGCGAAAGGCTAATCGCTCTCCATGCATCCTGTCCGATGGATGGTCCTGACGAATTCGGGATCTCATGTATCGCGATTTCCACACTCTTGTTCCACTCCAAAGGGTTTTAAACCTTGTGCATGCTCTCCAGATTTTACGGTCGTGAGGGTTCTCCTTTCCTCCCTAACATATCCTATGGCTCCAACACTTTTGGTGTGGAGTTCTCTCTCTCCCTGTGGCCATATACTACACCGGCTACAGTTTTATAATACCGCTACACCTCCTGAGCTTTGTAACATGGTCAAGTAGCCCGTTGACACTCAGAAACATTCTGAGGTATGAAATTAGTCCTCTAGACACAATTTCCTTCTCAAAACCTCGGTCCAAAGACCACTTATCCGGTCCATCCAGGCTCAATGTTGAAACTAGGCTCTGATACCAAACTGTAACGTCCCCCGACCACTGGCCCAGGCAAACACTACTGTGCAGAACAACATCACTCTCATACTTAATTAATAACATGCATTTAAGTCCAATTAAACACAGTTAACTCAGAGTAAGCACAAGAATACTGCTAACATAAATAATCCCCGACATTAACAATAATTCATATGAACAACATAATACATGATACATATAAGCATCACAGGCATGAAAAACATAATATTAAGCATAAGATGATACTTATCTTTGAAACTGTAGTAATTCCACCAACCACATGCAGGCCTTCCACGAACCTCTCATCCTTAGACCACACTGCTCATCACGCTCAGCAGTGGGTCACCCCCGAGCTGGGACTAAGCTCCACCCAAGGCAAGGAATCCTAGCCTAGGTTGAGGTTACAGGGAAAACTGCACAGAGCAACCAGAAGGATTCTCTCTAGGAGCCTTCTTACACCCACTACTCACAGTCTGTCATTTCTCACATGCCTGTTCCACCCGGGAGTATACACCTTCATAAGCACAGTCCATTGGTGCTTCACCTCCCTCTCTGGGTCTCGACAATAGGCCGGATCAAGAATTCTCAGAGCTCTGTAGCTGGTGCTGGACTCTCTCTGGGAGAACACCACTTCCAATAGACTCTCTCACCTGGAGAGAGCTGCTCACAGGCCTGACAACCTGCCTCTTCATCTCAATTTTCAACACAGTCGGGAAACCACGAGGCTCCACATGAACATACAATTGTACGCAAGACACATGCATTCAAGCACTGCGTGACCACAACAGTCCACTGGAACACAGACACGGGCTTCTCCAAAACTGGTGACAGACAGATGCTACAGCATAACAAGGCTCAACAATTACGGGACATTCGGTTTTCCCCAACCAACAATACGACTGACTCACGGCTCAGGTTTCGGGGATGCGTGAGGGTGTACAGAGATCCCACGCAGAGACTTAACTGTTCAGGTAAGGATTCCCTAGAACAAACACTGAAACAAAGGTCGATCATGGACACCTGCGAGTTCAGACGGAGGATGGAGAATGGGAAAAATGCAAGAGCAACAATTTTCCCGTGAGGGTTTCCTTCACGGTGCACGGGTAAGAAAATGAAAACGCAGAGGAAAAACACGTTCAGACTAGCATCACGATGAACTCATGTGGAGGATGACAAAATGATTGACCCCCCCTCCACGCCTGACTTCTGTAGTTTTTAACTGCATGTGCCTGGGTCGACACATGTCACCCATGAGGCTGCATGCACTCCATCAACATGCATTCCTCTTTTTCCAGGGACTTAGGATAAAAGTATATATTTCACATGGCTTTTGGAATAATATTAAAATATTATTCCCAAGGACTTAAGCCCCTAGGCTTATCCCTTAGGCTCAACACTTAGCCTCTCTTTCCCTCCTTCCAACCCCCAATCCCTTACCCATTCTGTGGAAGATTAGTCCCCCATCACTCATTCATTATGGTTGGTCTGCATGCAACGATGTTTATATTTTTATTAATGTTCTACATGATTACATACAAAATGCAGGCTCCTGGCCTTAACGCTTAGGCTCTCTGGCCTAATAACACATAAGCCCACCAGTTTATATAAACTTGGCTCACCAGCCTATAAAACATAATTACAATTCATAATGTAAGCTTTATACTTCATAGACATGATTTACAACAGGGCTCGGCCTTGGGGACATTATAGATTCCAACACTCATTGTCCATCGTAGAACCTTTGGAAATATGGCACTTCATTGGGTGCAAATCACTTGTCATCATGAGACCATTGGCTAGGACCAATGGTTACATCATTGCGCACAATTCATTTGCATCCCATAATCATTGAATAAGACTAATAGCTACAAAACTGCGTGAAATTCACTTGTCATCATTGTTCTCTCCCTATTTGGTGTGTGTGCAAATGGTTCATCAATAATGATGTTTGATCATTGATTCTCTTTGCGAAGAACCAACAACTTGTGCCTTGTTGTCATAACCCTGCTCATCTTGGACTTGTGATACAGATCTGTGCAATCCACTCTCACAAACACATTCAAACATGGATTCAACCACACATGATTAAACCATAATTAATAAGATATCACAATATACAAACAAGGATACAAAAAATACATAGTCTATATTAATATTGAGCTCGATTTCATTACATATACGACCTCTCTGGGCCCGAACTCGATTTTGCATTGTGTAAACCCACCTCTCTAAGCACACATATTACAATTTAAATGACACAATACAATATGGATCAGATCACTAAGAGGATCTGATCAAATCTCAAATATCACTTATGAATACTAATATCACTTATGATTCATAGAAATTGGAATATCACTAATAAACAATTAACAAACTCGATATAATCCAAAGAAATCTCATCCTCATAACCACGTTGTCTTCTAAAAAGTCCTTGAAAATTCAATTTTAACTTGGGGTGGTTTTTCTCCTACATCATATAATATACATTCATGTGAACCAATGCTACTCCCATAAGGAAAAATTATAACTACCATCATGAAAAATTATAACATGTTGCTCACTTGTATGGACTATTGTCCAAAATATTTTGGAAATAGAATTACACTAACAAATGTTGATTTATATCAAGCTTATTATAAAACATGTTTTTTTTTTTTTTAAACACTTATTATTTTTGTAAGACTCATTCAAATGAATTTGTTAACAAAGACTTGTTCAAATGATTTTTTTTAAAGGCAAGTTTGCATAGGAAACATGTATTTTTTTCTGAAAAATTCGGGAGAAAATAATAATTTGAGAAGTTGAATTTGTTAACAAAGACTTGTTCAAATGAATTTTTTTTTAAAGGCAAGTTTGCATAAGGAAACATGTATTTTTTTTCTGAAAAATTCGGGAAAAAATAATAATTTGAGAAGTTATTTGATATCTGTAAACACTTTGTATATAAGATTAGGATATATATGTGTGAAATTATGTATAGGATAGTGTTATCTTGTATTTTTGTGTATTTTCTTTCTTAATGTTTTATGTTTATATTTTTTTATGTTTTATGTGTATACTTCTGTATTTTTTATATTTTCTACAAGAAAGGATTATGTTACTTGCAGCCCTTGTTATATTTAGTAGAAGATGTGAACACCTTTGGATTAAATATGTAAACCCTAAATAATAATAATAACAAAACACATATTTGAACTTGAGTAAAGTTTAAAACATTATAAAAAAATACCATGATAGAGGAGAGTTTTAAACATTATTTATATGTAAAAGAACCTCCTTGTTTTCACAATACATTTAAAAAAAAGGGGTTTGAATATTATTTATATTTAAATGATCTTTCTCGTGGTTAATTTGATTTTGTTTAAATGAGAATTTTTTATTTTGTAAAGATGGACATGTGAAGAAATTGTTAAGGAATGTGTGGAGTAAGTTGATTTAGTAAAAGTTTGTGAAATTAGGTGGTATATTTTTATATTTAATTTGATTTAAATCAAATGGGAAATTTTGATTTTGTGAAGATGGACATTGTTAATGAAGGTGTGGACTAATTTGATATAGTAAGAATTTGTGAAATTATTTATATTAAAAGGAGAACCTTTCTCATGGTAAATTTGATTTTAGTCAAATGAGAAAGTTTGAATTTGGAAGGATGGAATACTAAATTTGATTTTGTGAGGATGAAAGACTATGAAGAAATTGTTTTAAGGAAGGTGTAAAGACATTTAAAAATGAGAAATTTTGATTCTCTGAGGATGGAAGCACTATGAAGAAATTGTTTTAAGGAATGTGTCGAGTAATTTGATGTAGTAAAAATTTGTGAAAGTATTTATATCCAAAGGAGAAGGCTTCTCATGATAAATTTGATTTCAATCAAATGACAAAGTTTGAATGGAGAGACTATGAAGAAATTGTTAAGAAAGGTGTGAAGTAACACCTAGTAAAGGGTTGTGAAGTTAAGAATATTTTGTAGACCACAACTTTACTTTGGCAATTTTCCACTTACAAAGTGTCCTAATAAACACCAAGTTCCATACCTATAAAATCCCTGTAAGGAAAGTTGAGGGATTCCATATAGATTATATTATGATGACAAAGACGTAATATAATGTAAGTTACAATGAAAAAAGTTGCAAACACCACAACAGCCAAGTTTTGAATGAAAAAATGTCACTGGAAGAAAATGTTTCAAAATTAAAGTTACAAGAACTATAACATTGGTTCCAAAGCTTACAAAATGAAAGAAACTTTGTTATGTGTGCAATGCCTTGTTTTAACCTCCTCAGGATTGGACATGGGTCACATGTAAATAATGTGTATCTGAGTATAGTTGTGCATTAATGTTGAGAGAAGTGTAACTTATCATATTTTCGATGGTGTAACAACCCCGACGTTAAGGCCACGAGCGAAGCCAAAAAATATTTTTTTGTTTTTAAGAATTAATGGCAAGAAGGCAACGACGACAAAAGTTTGACCACACCACAGACGACGAACATAAGCATGCAACCCAGGAAATAGGCAACTACGAAACCATGCACGAACATAAGGGAAACCCGATAAAACAGGCACAAAATAACCAGGAGTAACGACTAACTGTCCAACGCAACAAGACACGCCTACACGATAAGGGGAAACTTACCCTTCCCTACATAACGACGTTGATGAACAAGACTAGATCCTCAAGGCGCGTGAACCAACTCATGTGCCCAAGTCAACATACGATGCTCAGCCACACTCACATGGTAGGCACCAACTCCGACCAATATATCATTCGTCGCTAACCCATAAGGCACACCATGATCCCCTCATCAGGATTCATGCCGTCCCTAGAAGAGAGGCACGACAATAACCCTGGTGCAAAACAAAAAGGGACCAAGACTCAAGAAAACTCCGACGCGCTAGGAACTGAATACTGACTGGGTGTCTATACCTACCCCACTCAACAAGGTGAAAAGGCAAGTTGACTACAATCAAAGAAGGACTTAAGCCAAAAAGTGACTTCGTCAACAACCCAACCAATAATCACGTCAAAAAATTGTCCAAACTGACCATCTAAATTAACATTAAAAGGCGTGTCAAGAGAGTATCCTAAATCATAGTTGGTCATCAACGTACCATCAAATTAATCTTAAGTGCAATCATAGTTTGGAATGACATGTAAGACATTAACAATTATTACTATAAATCATTTAATCAGCATAACTAGTCATACCACTAAATGATCAGTGAATAAAGGATCATAGGCTAAGCATTCAAACCTAAAGGAATAATACAATCTTTTGATTAAACATATATATCATTTAATCACTATAAATGACCATTCCACTAAATGATCACTACCTAAAATGAAATATCAGATTCTAGGCTTTAAAACTCAATAGAATAACACAATTATTTAATTGAAGGATATGTAACATTCAATCACTACAACTATTACAGTATTGCCTTGAAAATATAACATTTAATCAAATATATAACATAGAAAATACAATCAAATATGATCAAAAACATTTATTCAAAATACAATCAAATATATAATCATTTAATCAGATGTATTACACAATGTGTTGGGTTAGAGTAGGTCGCTATGCATTTAAGGATATGAATTTGCAAAACACGGGCATAGTAAAATATTTAGATTTCACTCCAAGAACATCTGGTTGTCGGTGAATTCAACGCATTTAAAGGCATAGAAAAATAAAAACCATAGTCATCTAAAAAGGCAATTCGTGGTCATTAACATCAAAATGTAGTCGGCTTAAAAGGAAACTCATGGCCATTAACATCAAACACAGTTGACTTAAAAGGCAACTCGTGGACATTAACATCAAAACACAGTCGACTTTAATGGCATTTCGGGGTAATAAAATCTGTGCAACAGTAAAGAATTAAAATCTGTGTACAGTGAAAATCGATGTAATAAATAATCAGTATGTAAAAATGTTGGGGCGACCTGTCAATTTCGAGCATGAGTAAAGGAAACTCGTAGTCAAGGGGCAGGTAGATTCGCCTTCGGGAACAGGTAAATTTTGCAATAAAAATTGCGTTGGCCAGGTATAGGAGAATGCAGGCCCAAACTGGCCAACAAGACATGGAGCAGGTAACCACAGAGTCAAACTTATGTGATGCATACAAGGCAAATAAATTTTTTCTAAAAAGAGACTGTAGATGTCCATCCCCTCGTAAACGTTGCAATCAATGGATCTGTATCAAATCTTACTCATTATTTAATATCAAAGACATGTTACAGTACAAAGAACATTTTTCTAGAAGTCAAATCCATGCAAATGTGTGAACATAGAAGGCAAGGGCACGTGGATAGGATTGTCATCATCGCTAGATTTTACACCAATGAGTCTACACAGGATTCTAGGAGAAGGTCACTGGTTGAGGATTTATTTCTTATTTAAAACAAAAATTACAGTCCCGGAGTCCATAAAACTGGAAACCAAGCTCAGGAGACCCCATACAGACAAGTAAAACCTAATGTGTCCTTTTTAATCTTTATTTATAATATATACTTCTTGAATTTTGATTTAAGTTGTGACGCTTTTAGCTTATTCAACCATTCAAATAAAAATAAAAACTTCCCACGCTCAGTAGATCCCACACAGACAAACCATGGTAAGTAAGATTTGACAGTATCATAATAACAACAATCATCGCCACGGGGACACGCAAATACATAGGATTTTAATAAAAGAATGGTTCCTTTCACATTTACAGACCTGCTAAGAAATATTAGTCTAATCTTTTAACTTCAATCCAAGCTAATTCTTATCGGTATATTCAAGCATTCAGACATATCAACAATTTTAAATCATATTTTGTAGAAGATTTAATTATAAAATTTGTATTAGAAAAAAAAATAGGAAACGAACAAAGACAAATCGATTTTAAATAACGCATATAGATATCATAGACCAAACCAAACAAAAACCACACAGGGTTAAAACTTATCCATCTATACACAACTCAAATTTACAATTTATCCAAGAATAAAAATTCAGGGTGAGAATTTGATCCATCTAGATATAAAAACAAGGTAAAAATGAGATAACGACGAGATACAATCAAGCTGAGGATGAAGAGAAACTTTGCCAGCAGTGAAATTTGCAGAGTTAGATAATCACATCAAGGCGCAAGGCGAACCATCATCCAAGGACAACCATCAGAGATAGACGACTGACATGAACGCCCTTTTCTCATCATCCTTGCACAGAAAAGCAGGGCATTGAGATCCATAGGTATATTAACACCGAAGTGATGACCGTAGATCAGGCTCCTGATCGACTGCTAAGGCGAGGAATGATGAGCTAAGGATGAAATACAAACAACCACAATGGTCACAATCAAAACACCACAGGGTGGTCAAGACGTGCGGGAAAACGAAGGCCATGGGAGTCAATCAATCATCAATCTAGGCTATGAAAAATTTTAGTCATCCATCTAGAAAATTAGTTTACTTACCCAAATAAACATGCAGATCCAAAGCATAAATCCTACAACAATCTACCATACAAAAATGAAGAAAGCGTACCATTGCCTGGTCACCCACTCTGAGTTGACGTCCCGTGCGCTTCGTGCAACTCCCACTTGTCAACCGACGAGACTTCACCGGTACCTCCCAACCAATGCTAGGGGTACTCTTCTTCCCCCTTAGCCCCCCGAGCCGCAAAGGGAACAAACACGCTAACCAGAGAATCAACTAGCTCCCAGCGCGCCTCGCAAGGCCGAGCTACCACTCCTCACTGAGTTGGGTATCCCAACTCCCACAAGGTAAGTCAGTCAAGTAGATATTTCTGCAGCGTAATGTTACACAAACAGAAAAAGATCCTTCATCCTTCTCTTCTCTTCATTATATAGAGTTTCAAGGTCCCTTAGTTTCCTAAAATCTCATTCAATTAAAGTTTTAAAAATTGATTCCTAAAAATTCATCCCTATACAAGTGTCACCCATCCCCTTCATTCCTCCATAAATTAATTTCCTTTATTTCCCTCACCCACCTAAAGTCACTCCTAGAATCGCTCCTAGGTGTTCCCAAATTCTCTTACAGGTTTTAATGACTTTCCCCATTATTAATTTGCTAGTTCAGTTCAAATTAGAAAGTTCTTAAATGGTAGATACCTTACTAAGTTTGACTTCTTCTTTTTCCCTTGTGTTTCCCTTTTCTTTTTATGTTTCCCTCTTTTCCTAGTTTCCTAATTATTCTAGATTTCCCTCTTTCCCCTTTTCATCTAGAACTTAATTTGGTAGGTGTAGAAATTAACTTTTAATTATCATAATGTAATAAAATAATTATCTATTCATTTATTTATTTATTCTATTTATATATATATATATATATATATAT
>ML814781.1:216085-226750 GCA_009831015.1 Picea engelmannii | reverse complement strand
ATTGGCATTCCATTTTTGTAAAATTTAGTTCTGAGAATTCGTTCTGGCAGTGAGTGTATTGACATTTTCGTTTTGTAAATTGTTCTGAGAATTCGTTTTGGCAATGAGTGCATTGGCATTCCGTTTTTGTAAAATTTAGTTTTGAGAATTCGTTCTGGCAGTGAGTGTATTGGCATTTTCGTTTTGTAAATTGTTCTGAGAATTCGTTCTGGCAATGAGTGTATCGTTTTTGTAAAATTTAGTTCTGAGAATTCGTTCTGGTAGTGAGTGTATTGGCATTTTCGTTTTGTAAAATTTGTTCTGAGAATTCATTCTGGCAATGAGTGTATTGGCATTTTCGTTTTGTAAAATTAGTTATGAGAATTCGTTCTGGAAATGAGTGTATTGGCATTCCATTTTTGTAAAATTTAGTTCTGAGAATTCATTCTGGCAGTGAGTGTATTAGCATTTTCGTTTTGTAAAAGTTGACCTCGACTGTTGTAATTGCCCACAAAATGTTTTCCTTTAAGAATGTTGTCAAAGCTTGCTGTATTTACCTTGATTTTTGCCTTAGAATGCTGACTGATTTCCCTGGCCGAAATGACCACGATTCGCCTTCAGGCGGAGGCTGCGTTCTAATTGTTCTAATTTGGCTACGTTCTAATTGTTCCATGTTGGTTGCGTTCTAATTGTTCTATGCTGGGTGCGTTCTATTTTTTCTAACTTTTCTATGTTGGCTACATTCTAATTGTTCTAATTATTATTATTAAAATGTCTTAATTGTTCTAATTTATTATTACACATATAGCTTTATGATACAAGAAAGAAAGTTTAGGTATATATATATATATATATATATATATATATATATATATAAACCCTCTTGTCAAAGTAAAATGACTGCATATCTTATTTCTTTTATTGATTGAATTTTGTTGTATTGAAATGTGTTACAACCAATGGAAACATATTACAGTAAGTATATGTTGTCGAAAGTACATGCTTGAAGCAGGGACTTGGATGCTCGTATATTTTTATTTGATTGAACATGATGCAACTTTTCGAATAGGTTACAATATTGTAGTTGTTAATATATAGTGAGTAGGTTGCCTAGTCGCCTTTGAACTTTATTTTTGAGTTCCCTTTTATTTCATTTCTTTTATATAATAACTTCCTTCAATTAACTTATGTCCTTCTCTTATGTTTGGGGGTCAACCAATAAGGTACTCGAACCATCTTAGGGTAGACCCTTATTGCGCAAGAGTAAATGATTAGACTGATTGCCTTAGAGGCTTGGTTAAGAATTCCTCACAGGTTAGTAGTTGGTTAAGTTTTATTGACTTTAAACATTGAAGTGTCTTAATGTAGATAACATGGTCATTTGCTATATTCATGGTTATATTATTGTCTTGATTATTTGCTTTATTAATGGTCAATATCTTATAAATTGGTTAAATGAATTACCCTTAAGGCATACTGTAATAGTATAGTGGGGAATTAATGAGATATTATGTTTCACTAAGGCCCTTGCCTTATGGTAGGTAACATGGTTGTTTACGATATCAAATGGTTATATTATTGATTTGTTCATTACTTTAATTGCTATAAATGTTTCCATTGACTTATAATCTGATTATATGTATTACCTTCAACGCAATACTGTAAAAATAGTAATGAGTTAGTAATGACGCACTATCATAAAATGCTAGTTGGAAGAAATGTTGGATTAAAGCTGGGGTGCTTATTCACCTTGATAGAACTGGTTGTATTTAGTGTCCATTGCTAAAGGGATTAATTATAATTTTAGTCATTCTAGTTAGCCTACAATTGATGTTACTTATGGTTCAAACCTTGGCAAAATTTCGACTGGCTTAATAGATTCTATTTAATGTTGGTATGAATGGTGCCTTGAAGTAAAGTAGATGACTACCCTTGCATATTGAATTAAAATAAGATTGATTTCCTTGCACATGCACTTATGTCGGTTCATGTTGGATTTAGTAACCAAATTCTCTTTCACTGTGGAATTCTTGTGATGTGTGTTGATTCATAGAACGTTATCGTGCAGTGATCATCATTAATGATTGTGGATTTGGCATATTTAGTGTTATTCTGGATTGTGTTAGCGAGATGTAGACACCTCCATGTTCCTCAGAACAGTCGCCATCCCTGAGACCTTAAATGGTTAAAATCGATGGGAACCTGGGCTTGAGCGTTGCTTATGTGTCTTGGAGGTCCTAACCATTGCAGAGTAGGATGGGTGGGTAGTCAGTCTTTTTATTGGGTCGTTTGATTGTTGTTCTTTACTGGCAGATGTTGATGTGCGTCTTAGATCATTATGTTGATACCGCAGTTGCATGCGTCATGATGCGTCGTCATGGGGGAGCGCAGAGTATAATGTCTCATTACCCTTGTACACATGCACACACACAAAAAATAAAATTTTGCACTTGTTATCAGAGGTTGTCGGTGTAACGAGGAGGAATGTTACATATGGTATCAGAGTGGGTTCGACCCGTGACTTGAGATCGCTATAGATTTCATTGACATGATTTGATTATACTGTTGTTAATCGAGTTGATTGTGTGTGTGCAATTAATCATGGTTGGAGGGTGCCGTGGAGGTAGACGATGGGGTGCTAGGGGAGGAGGTGCGACGCCCCCAGTAGCATCCACACCGGAGGGGTATAACCCCTAGGGAGATGAGCAGGTTCTCGGACATGAGAAAATAGTAGTTGGCGATGTAGTCGTGATGATAAGATCTTTTTAGTGGATGTCTGAGGCACTGATCAGTCGTTTGGACAGAGATGAGGCCAGGGCATCGGCACCCATTGAGGTTCCATCGCGTGCACCAGGTGTTACTGGTAGCCTTCACCGCGAGCTCGAGAAGGTTAAATTTCCCGAGTTCTTTGCTGCCCCGAATGGCGCAGCCGCCGAGGCATGGTTGGAAAACATGGCGATGTGCTTCTCACTTCACGATTATACCTCCAACATGAAGGTCTGCATGGCAGTCTTTCAATTGAAGGGGAGCACTCTTTTATGGTGGAATATGCTCCTACTGCAGCTGAACATGACCGTCGAAGACGTGTCATGGGAACTGTTCAAGGAACGGTTCCGAGAGAGGTACCTTTCAAAGGAATTCATCGAGCGTCAACTCAATGAGTTCAACGCCTTACGACAGGGAGGTCATACGGTGTCCGAGTACGAGGCAAGTTTTATGGAGCTGCTTTGGTATGCTCCGCACCTTAACACAGAGAAACTTAAGGTCAACCGGTTCGTGTTTGGCCTTAACAGAAGCCTGTGTGCAAAGGTTAGGATTTTGATGCCTCAAACATTGCACGATGCCGTCCAGAAGGCCCTCATAGTAGAGGAGGAGCTTATTAGTGGGGGTCAGACCAGGACTCCAGCGAGACCAGCAGGGTAGGTTTCATATGGAACATAGCATCACTAGACACCAGCGAGACATACACCAGAATATCGTGGCTTCCAGAGGGGATCCACCTTCACTACACCTTGGCGACCGCCATTTCGACAGTGGACACCTTATCGGGGACCACAAAATCAGCAGCAGTGTCGCCCACAACAACGACAATTTAGGCCTGTTCAGCAGAACAGACCTGGGTTCCAGGCTGGTGGGCCGTCATCGTCTACTTCAGGTACTAGGGCTACTGGGCCAAAGAAGGGGTGTTGGATGTGTGGGGAGCCACACTACCAACGCGAATGCCATGTAGAGAGGACCAGAGCGTCTGGATCAGCCGGACCCACTACAGTGGGAGATATGGGCAAGGCCCGTTCGATTCATGCAGCGGTGAATAACTGCCAGGAAGAGCATCAGTCGACTGTGCTCGAGACGACAGGTATTGTCACTGACCAGACCTTTAGTATTTTGATAGATCCTGGTGCTACCGAGAGTTTCATTTCCGGTGCAGTGCTAAAAAGGATTAAGGTAAAGGCGGTCGAACAGGACGAGTTTAGCTTCGTAGAGATGGCTTCAGGAGCCAAACAAAAGGTTAGAGGAAAGGTTACAGGCTGTGCTCTTAACTTGGGTGAGTTTGTCACAAAGTCCAACTTGTATGTCATGATCTTAGGATCTTATGATGTCGTAATTGGTTTGGATCGGTTGGAGTCATGTGAGGCGATACTCAACTATAAGACGAAACGGTTGAGCTTGGTTGATGACAAGGGACAGAGACGTGTGATTGTAGGATGAAACCAGGGAGTTTCCCTGAGGTTCATCTCTTCCTTACAGTTACAGAAGAGTATGCGCAAGGGGTGCAAGATTTATGCGATCCTTGCGCTAAATGAGAAGGGAGTAGCGGAAGGTCTAGAACACTTTCCGGTGGTGAAGGAGTTTGCAGACGTATTTCCAGAGGAGTTACCTGGGATGCTGCCAGAAAGGGAATTGGAGTTTACCATAGACCTGAAACTGGGGACTGAACCGATAGAAATCACTCCTTATCGGATGTCGACCCCATAGTCACAAGAGTTGAAAATGCAACTGAAGGAGTTGTTGGACCTGGGATTGATACGTCCTAGTGTGTCACCGTGGGGTGCACCTGTTATTTTCATACGAAAGAAGGACGGATCGTGGAGGCTTTGCATTGACTACCATCAATTGAACAAGGCTATGATCAAGAACTAGTATCCCTTGCCAAGAATTGATGATCTTTTCGATCAAATGAAGGGTGTGATGGTGTTCTCCAAGATTGATTTGCGATCAAGGTATCACCAGTTGCGTATCAAGGAGGATGACATCCCTAAGACTGCTTTTAAGACTAGATTTGGACATTACAAGTTTATTGTTTTGCTGTTTAGACTGACAAACACCCCAGGAGTATTTATGAGTTTGATGAACAGGGTGTTCCGTGAGTACTTGGACAAGTTCGTCCCAGTGTTCATTGAGATATTTTGATTTACTCTCGTACGACAGAGGAGCATGATGAGCACTTGCACTTGGTACTACAGTGTCTGTGAGAGCACAAACTGTATGGGAAATTGTCCAAATGCTCTTTTTATCAATCGAAGATTCACTACTTAGGCCATGTCATCTTCAACGAAGGCATTGCCGTAGATCCAGCCAAGGTTGAGGCTATTATGGAATGGCCTACGCCAACGAATGTCACAGAAGTGCATAGCTTTATGGGTTTAGCAGGATACTATCGATGGTTTGTCGAGGGATTTTCGAAGATAGCAAATCCGATCACGGAATTGCAGAAGAAAAACAAGAAGTTTGTTTGGACCGAGAAATGCGCAGAAGCATTTCAGAGGCTTAAAGAGTTTTTGAAAAAAACGCCGATACTAAAGGTCCCTAACATGGACGTGGACTTCTTTGTATGCACAGACACATCCAAGGAAGGTTTAGGTGGAGTCTCGATGCAAGACGGATGAGTGATTGCTTACATTTTGAGGAAACTGAGAAGGCATGAGGAAAACTACACAAAGCATGATTTGGAGTTATTAGCCATCGTATATGCCTCAAAGGTTTGGAGACACTACCTTGTTGGATGAAAATTTGAACTAAGGACTGATCATTGTGGACTACAACACATTTTTACGCAAAGTGACCTGAACGCGCGACAACGACATTGGTTGAAATTGCTTAGCGAATACGATTTTGAGATTACTTACATAAAGGGAACAATGAACCGAGTGGTGGATGCTTTGAGTCGGAGACCACACATCTTTTCAGTGATGCCTCTTTAGACGAATCTACGTGAGAAGATTCTCACTTTACAACGTGACGATGACTGGTACAAGGAGGTCGAGGGTTTTATCGGATAAAACACAATGATGGTACCACGATATGAGGGATTTTCATTTGATAGCGATGGGCTATTAAAGTTTAAAAGTTAGATTTATGTATTGCCAAATGACGAGTCGAGGATGTTGATCATGAGCAAGGCTCATAGAGCAGTTTACATGGCTCACCCGGGAGTCACGAATATGAGGGCAGACCATAAGCCCTTATTCTTTTGGAAGGGAGTGAAGGCCGGCATAGTCAACTATGTGGCCAGATGTCTAGAGTGTCAGCGGGTAAAGGCTAAACATAGACACCCAGCAGGATTAATTCAACCACATGCCATCCTAGAATCAAAACGAGAGGTTATTTCGATGGATTTTATTGTTGGATTGCCACTGACGGCAAGGAGACATGACTAGATTTTTGTGGTAGTAGACACTCTAACGAAGAGTGCTCACTTTATTCCTATGCGTATGACGTATCAGGCACCTGGCATAACAAGAGTTTTCATCAGTGAGATTGTGAGGCTACATGGCATGCCTAAGAGAATTATATCCGATCGAGGATCAGTGTTTACTGGACGATTTTGGACAAGTTTCCAAGAGGCCTTGGGAACCCAACTTAACTTTAGTACTACGTATCACCCAGAGACTGACAGACAGATAGAACGAACGAACCAAACCTTGGAAGACATGTTGAGCATGTATGTGATGGACCAACGAAAGCGTTGGGAAGAATTCTTGCCACTAGTAGAGTTCGCTTACAACAACAGTTACCGGAGCACCATTAAGATGGCACCTTTCGAGTTTCTTTACGGGCGACCATGTTGGACGCCCTTGAGTTGGGATCGGCTTGAGGATAGGGTCCTGGTGGGACCCGAAGCGATCCAAGAAATGGAAGAGAAAATTAAAACCATAAGACAAAGGATTAAAGAAGCGTAAGATCGACAAAAGAGTTATGTCGATGCGCACCGAATCGACTATAGTAAGGAGGTCAGCGATCGAGTCTTCTTGCAGGTTAAACCACATAAGAGTTCGATCAAGTATGGAAAGGGAGCTAAACTCTCTCCTAGGTTCATGGGACCTTTCGATATTGTGGAGAGAAAGGGGCCCATGGCCTATCAACTAGCCTTGCCTGATTCTTTGAGGCGTATGCACGTTGTTTTTCATGTATCTATTTTGAGACATTATATTAGTGATCCTACGCATGTTATTGACATGAGTTCCTTGCAGGTATCAGATGAGGGAGCACTCATGGCTGAGCCGGTCTACATCTTAGATCACCGCGTTTGACAGTTACGATGTCAAACGGTAGATCAGGTCAAGGTCCAGTGGGACAATTATAGTCCTCACTTGGCGACCTGGGAGGACGCATATGATATGCGCCAACAGTTTCCATTTTTATTTGATTGATAGACTTATGATACTGTGATACACTTATTTTGACATTTATACTATGAAACTTCGGGACGAAGTTTAGACCAAGAGGGGGTATATGTAACATCCCGCTCTAGCGCATTGAGAAAACTTATTCTTTGAGGACACTTGCTCGCAAGTGATCCGGACTATTATGATATTAAAACATTTGTCCTTGATTATGATGCATTATGGTAGATAACATGATGTTTTACTGCTTTGACATAGACATGTGCTATTGAATCGGTTTTACTGAGTGTGCAGGGTTTTGGACCTTGAGGATGCAGAGGCATCGATGGAACCCCTTGGACTCCGGATTGAGTCAGGGAGTGTGCTATTTGGGTTGATTTAGTTACTG
Organism: Picea engelmannii; assembly: GCA_009831015.1. Classification (NCBI taxonomy): domain Eukaryota; kingdom Viridiplantae; phylum Streptophyta; class Pinopsida; order Pinales; family Pinaceae; genus Picea; species Picea engelmannii. The sequence continues at coordinate 219,259 of ML814781.1, read as the reverse complement.
TGATATTACATTCGATTTGATGATATGATGTGGACATGTTCTAACATGATTGTTGATGATGCAGGCTGACGATATCTTGTCAACCAGACTCACATATGGAGTAAAGGGGCCACACACGACTACCCGAGAGGTTGAGGGAGAGGTGTGGACAGCAGCCCTGTCACAACCTACTAGCACTCCCTCCGTGGCTCGAATTGTAGGTTAATGATTACCTAGTTCGAGAGGATCCATGATGTTGTGAGGGCAGACTATGACAGTCGCTCACGATGAATCTAAGGGGTGCACAATAAGGTGGGGGCCTTATTCCTTAGAAGCCCTTAGTCTCCGACAAGTTCACCTGGCGGAGTATTGACCCCAGGGGTTATTGATGTCTACCAATCAGTCAAGAGGGGAGTGGCACCCTTGGAGCATGTGGTGCATCCTGAAGGGCACATCGCGCAAAATAAACACAAGAGGCGAGTGGCACCCTTGGAGCACGCGGTGCATCCTGAAGGGCACGTCGCGCAAAAGAAACAAACGATGCAAGTGGCACCCTTGGAGCACGTGGTGTGTCCTAAAGGGCACGTCACGTTGATGATGATGAAGGAACAAACCTAGATGGCCCTAAGACATTTAACACATTAAGAAATTCTTAAACAACTTCCCTAATTAAATGTCACCCAGTTTAGAATCTAAATCCTAAGTCTAAAACTTCTCTAGGGGTAGAATTTGGTCTAACCTTAAGAAAAATACCCTATAAAAAAAAAAAAAAAATTAAACTAAAAACCACTTAAGTAATAGTTTTAGTCTTCATAAAATTTTGGGGGTAAAATGAAGAGAGTAAGAACTTAATTAAAATCAGTGAATTTAAAAATTGTAAAGAAGAATTTAATTGTTTAACTTGTGAAAGTGTAAAAAGTATTAAATTATTAATAAAAGGGAAAAGAGGCTAATTTGCACAACTGCCATTTTGTCTCTAATAAAAAGGGGAAAGAAGGGAATAATGAAATTTAGGAAAGTAAGGAATGGAGTAAACATAATAAAGGAAAGAAGGGAACTTATGGTAAAAAGCGAGGTTAACTTAGTAAAGAATTTGCAATAAAGAGCCTTCTAAATTCAACTAAATTAGCAACATCATTTTAGGGAAAGTGTTTAAACATGTAAGAGAATCTAGGAACACCTAGGAGTAAATTTAGGAGCAACTCTAGGTGGGTGAGGGAAATGAGACAATTAATAAATTAAAGAAAATAAATTTTGGAGGAAAGTGGGGGATGAATGACAATTGTACGATGGAGAATTTTTAGAAGATTTTCTTTAAAACTTAAATTAAAAGAGATTTAGGGAAAGTTTGGAAGTTCTAAAAATCTATAAAAGAGAGGAAGGAGGAGGAAGGATGGGATCGGTTGTAAGCGTAATGTTACGCCGCCGAATTTGTGTCTTGACTGATTACTTGTGGGGAGTTGGGATTTTCGAGTTTAGATAGGAGTGGTAGCTTGGCCTTGCTAGGCGAGCTGGGAGCTAGACATACCATCTGGATATTTTGTGGCCCCTTTGTGGCTTGGGGGGCTAAGGGGGAAGTAGAGTACCCCTAGCGTTGGCTGGGAGGTACCGGTGTAGTCTCGACGGTCGACGAGTAAGATTGCATGGAGCACGCAGACGTCACCCGGAGCAGCAGGCGATCAGATAATGGTATGTTTTTCATTTTGCATGATAGAAGGTATTAGGACCTTGGCCCTCTCTTAATGTTTTCATCATTTTTATATTGGCTTGTGAGATGAAAACTACTTGGCTTAAATCTGCATGGTTCTGGTTGATGGACTGGTTTTTTTTGCCCGTGTTGTTGAGCTGCATTGGAAAAAATAAAGGATATATATATATATAATACCCATGTCATTTTTTTTATATAGATCAAATTTTCTGTAATGGCGAATTCGTTCTGCCATATATATATATATATTACTGTTGTTAATGAAATAGTTTAAAAATAATAAATCTGAATTCGTTCTGGCAATGGGTGTATGGGCATTTTTGTTTTGTAAATTTGTTCTGAGAATTCGTTCTGGCAATGAGTGTATTGGCATTTCGTTTTTGTAAAATTTAGTTCTGAGAATTCATTCTGGTAGTGAGTGTATTGGCATTTTCATTTTGTAAATCGTTTTGAGAATTCGTTCTGGCAATGAGTGCATTGGCATTCTGTTTTTGTAAAATTTAGTTCTGAGAATTCGTTCTGGCAATGAGTGTATTGGCATTTTCGTTTTGTAAATTGTTCTGAGAATTCATTCTGGCAATGAGTGTATCGGCATTCCATTTTTGTAAAATTTAGTTCTGAGAATTCGTTCTGGTAGTGAGTGTTTTGGCATTTTTGTTTTGTAAAATTTGTTCTGAGAATTTGTTTTGGCAATGAGTGAATTCATTCTGGCAATGAGTGTATTGGCATTTTCGTTTTGTAAAATTAGTTTTGAGAATTCGTTCTGGCAATGAGTGTATTGGCATTCCGTTTTTGTAAAATTTAGTTATGAGAATTCATTCTGGCAGTGAGTGTATTGACATTTTCGTTTTGTAAAAGTTGACCTCGACTGCTGTAATTGCCCACAAAATGTTTTCCTTTAAGAATGTTGTCAGAGCTTGCTTTATTTACCTTGATTTTTTCCTTAGAATGATGACTGATTTCCCTGGCCGGAATGACCAAGATTCGCCTTCAGGCGGAGGCTGTGTTCTAATTGTTCTAATTTGGCTGCGTTCTAATTGTTCCATGTTGGCTGCGTTCTAATTGTTCTAACTGTTCTATGTTGGCTGCGTTCTAATTGTTCTATGCTGGGTGCGTTCTAATTTTTCTAACTGTTCTATGTTGGCTGCGTTCTAATTGTTCTAATTATTATTATTAAAATGTCTCAATTGTTATAATTTATTATTACAAATATAGCTTTATGATACAAGAAAGAAAATTTAGGTAAATATATATATATAGATATATATAAACCCTCCTATCAAAGTAAAATGACCGTATATATTATTTCTTTTATTGATTGAATTTCGTTGTATTGAAATGTGCTACAACCAATGGAAACATATTACAGTAAGTATATGTTGTCGAAAGTACATGCATGAAGCAGGGACTTGGATGCTCGTATATTTTTATTTGATTGAACATGCTGCAACTTTTCGAACAGGTTACAATATTGTAGTTGTCAAGAT
>ML814781.1:202123-214239 GCA_009831015.1 Picea engelmannii | reverse complement strand
TCATGTGGTGGCGCAGAGTATAATGTCTTGTTACCCTTGTACACATGCACACACAAAAAAAATAAAATTTTGCACTTGTTATCAGAGGTTGTCGGCATAACGAGGAGGACTGTTACACAAATTAAATCCAATTTATATTTGCATTATAAATAATATAATTAAGTAATTGTAAAAACAAAAATTCTCACTTTAAATTATATTATTATTATTTAAATTTTAAAATATAAAATTTGAAATTCAAAACTCTGTTTTTCATTGTATTAACTTAACTATTTACAATATAATATCACAAACATTTGAGTGACCACAGATTTCATCGACCTATTGAGAGAAGATCTGATTATTGATCATCATGGATTAATTATCAAACATTGTTATTGATGAACAATGATGACAAGTGAATTTCATGTAGTGCTATAGCCATTGGTCTTATCCAATGATTGTGAGACATAAATGAATTGCATGCAATGTTGTAACCATTGGTCCTAGAAAATGGCCACATGACAAAAAATAATTTGCAGCCAGTGGAGTGTTGAATTGCCAAAGGTTCTATGATGGACAACGAGTGTTGGAATTAGGAACATTAAGGTGCTGAAAGAGGCAAGTGAAAGAAGTTGTGAACTGTAAAAGGGGATCGAGTAATTATTGTAATGAAGTTCCTATGAACTTCATTTGGATGATTGAGATACAAGGACTCCACTTTATTCAAAGTGTATTGGTGAATATGTTAAGTTTTATTTCTACCCGGACTCAGTTGCAGTCTATTTCATGGGATATAACCCATAGGTCTAAGGATCGAAGATCATAAAAAATTGATTTGACAGAACCTTAGGTGCATCGCTAAGCTTATTTACATGCTTATTCAGTGAGCTGCAGCAAAGCCTCTGCACTTGCTACCCAATACCTCACCAAGCTTCCTCCTGATCTTTGGCCTTTTTGCATTACTAGTTATCTCCTCCGGAACCATCTGAGTGATCCTTTTCTCTTGACTTATGCACCTACCCACTTCATGCAGAGACATCTTTCCCTGCTTTGATACCACTTTATGAAAACCAAATTTGGGGGTCTTTCAAATCAAATTTTTTATGAGATTCGATCCTCAGACCCGTGAGTTATATCCCACAAAATAGACCACAACTAAGTCCGGTAAACAATAAAACTTGACATCTCCACTAATACACTCTGAATAAAATGGAGACCTTGTATCTCAATCATCCAAATGAAGTTCATAGGAGATTCATTACAATTGTTCCTCAATCCCCTTATATAGCTCACAGTTTATGTCTCTTCCCTCTTTTAACACCTTGATGTTCCTAATTCAACACTCACTATCCATCATAGAACCATTAGAAATATGACACTCCACTAGGCGCAAATCATTTTTCATTGCAATACCATTGGATAGGACCAATTGTTACAACACTGTACGTAATTTATTTTCATCACACAATCATTGGCTAAGACCAATGGAAGCTATAACACTGCGGGAAATTCACTTGTCATCATTTTTCTCTCCCTATCTAGCCTGCGCGCAAAGGGTTCATCAATAATGATGTATGATCATTGATCCACGATGATCAATTATCATATCTTCTCTCAGTAGTTCAATGAAATATGTGGTCTCTCAAATGTTTGTGACATCCCCTCGGCTCTCTTTGCAAAGAACCAACAACTTGTGATGTGTTGTATACCCTTTCGCATCTTGGGCCTGTGATATAGATATGCATAGTTCACTCTCATATATGAATTCAAACATGGATTCAACCACACATGATTAAACCATAATCAATAAGATATCACAATATACAAACAAGGATACATAAAATACACAATATTTATTAATATCGAGCTTGATTTCATTACACATAGGCCTCTATGGGTCTGGTCTCAATTTTGCAATGTGTAGACCCCCCTTTCTAAGAACATGTCTTACAATTTAAATGACACAATACACTATGGATCAGATCACTGAAAGGATTCGATCAAATCCCCAAGATCACTCAAGATCCATAGAAATTGGAATATTACTAACAAATAATTAACAAACTTGATCATGCTCTCCTATGACGAGATTTGATACAGTGTAGAGATGAGATATAGGGTTTGAGGATCACATGCTTCTGACCCTGTTACAACCATAATTTTCCCTCTCTAAGAGATGCAAACAATAACGTCGATGTTGCGCTTAACCCGACAGAATGGACATAGAGGGGGAGGGGGTGCAAACCCCCTCATATAGAAATGTAGAAGTTGATGAGAAAGAAGGAATATGAGCCAGGAGACCACCATTTGAACCTCTTCCCCACCTTTAGGATCGAATCCTGCAAGATGAATAGGGCTCAGGAAAAAATATGGAGGTGGAAGTTGAGCCATCTCATCCAAAGGCATATCGCAACTGGGAGCTTGGGAAATGCATCCCCAAGGAAACTACAACACTAAAATATGTGGTTTGATCCACTAGATTTGAAGCCATTTTGATTTGAAAAATTTGGTTATCCCACCTTGATTTTCCTGAGATCTTCTGATCCTGGTGGGCCAATGAAGAAATCTCGAATGGCACGAGAATGTAGAGATTCCAAAAAAGACTCAAGAAATTCAACCAAAATCTCCATTATTGGAATAATAATTTCTTCGGCAATATCTTTTAGGTGCAGAAGACATTGGAGAAACACCTAGAAGCTATCCCACAAGAATCAATCTTGTTGGGCCACCCAGATGCTCTGAGAAATGAGGAGGATATGATTAAACAACAACTTGAAGATCAATACAAACAAGAGGAAATACTTTGGAAGAAGAAATCAAAAGTAAAATGGCTCAAGGAAGGAGAAAGGAACAAAAAATTATTCTATCGCTCTATGATACACAGATGATACATTAACCGCGTCACTAATCTTTAAGATGCACAAGGAAACACAATTCTGGACCATGGAGAACTAGAAACAGAGCTGGTCAATTACTATAAAGAGCTTCTTTCTGAACCACCAACTGATAGAAAACCAACTATCAATCGATTAATCCAACATATTCCAGCCATCATCACGCATGAGTATAATTAGGCACTAATGAGACCAATCACGCAGGAAGAGGTGGATGAGGCAGTTAAGGAAATGTCCTCAAGAAAATCCCCTGGGCCAGACAGTTTCACTACATATTTCTTCCGCAACTTCTGGCCGATGATATGAGAAGAGATGTGGCAATTGGTGGAGGAGTACAAAACTTTGAGACAAGTGCTTTTGGCCCTCAATGCCAATTTTCTCAACCTTATTCCTAAGGAAGTATGAGTCACCAACCCGAAGAAATTCAGACCCATCGCACTCTGCAACGTCATCTACAAAATCATCACCAAGGTCATTTTTCTCCGACTCAAACTGGTCCTCCCTTTCATCATCTCCAAGGAATAGACAGGTTATGTTGAAGGGTGAAAAATTATGGACAACATCATCCTGGTCCATGAGGTGATCCAAACACTCAAATTCACTCACACCCCAGGTATTCTTATTAAGCTTGACCTCTCCAAGGATTTTGATCGACTCAGTTGGAATTATATGCAGTCTCATATTTCTTCTTTTGGGTTTAGAAGAGATTGGATACAATGGATAATGAATCTCACCTCCTCATCCTTCTTCTCTATCTTGGTCAATGGATTTCCCTCCCAAACATTTTCTCCATCATGAGGCATATGTCAAGGGTATCCTCTATCTCCATTTCTCTTTGTCATCATGGCAGAAGGTTTGGTACATTATATAACAACCTCCATAATGGACAATTCCCTTCAAGGTCTCCCTCTACATGGTATGCATCCTACTACCTCCCATAGCCAATTTGTAGATGACACCATGCTATTGAACACTCCCACTACTCAGGAATCCAACAAGATCAAGACCCTCCTCACTGACCTTAGTGAAGCATCAAGTACAACTTTTAATTTAGAAAAATCCCAACTCTTCTTCAATACTCCCCCTACAGTACAATGACACATTTCTTTCCTTCTAGGCATACCCATGAGATCTCTTCATCCAACTACCTGGGGATTCCCTTATCAGATTCAGTTTCTCGCAATATCTCTTGGGACTCCGTAATCCTATCAATCTCCAATCGCTTGAACACTTGGACCTTCAGATCCGTAAACCTTGCTGCCAGAATCATTCTCTTAAAATTTTTCCTTCAATCCATCCCTGCCAATATGTTTTCATCTTTGGTTTCCCTGAAAACAACTATTAAAATAATAAGGAATCTACAATAGAAATTCCTCTAGAATGGTCATGATCCAGAGAAAAAATGGACCCTTATCAGTTGGGAAAAAATCTGCAAACCAAAATCCTTGGGGTGACTTGGCCTTCGGGACCTTGGCAAGTTGAATAACATTATGGGAGTGAACATTTGGTGGCGGTGGCTCAAATATCATGTTGATCTATGGGATAAAATATGGAAGAAAAAATATGCCATGTTAGAGTCCTATATTTCATAGTATCAAATGGTGAATGAGTATTTTCTCTCTGTAATGTCATATTGGAAATAATACTGTATTTTGCAAATTATTTCCAAAAAGAAAAAGAAAGGAGAAAATAGGCAGGGTTTGCATAGTTAAATTGCACCCTAGGTTGATGAAAGTAGGCATTAGATTATAATATAATGTCTCAAAACAAAAATATTTTGCTTATGTGTCATTGGCGCATGTGTTTACCCAAAGTCGGAAGGTGACATGACAGTTTGTTAGGTAGTGCATGTGTTTACCCCTCGCTCCAACACCACTTATACCCCCCACTTACACCTGTCCTCCACTCACTCTACCATTCACCCTTTCGTCTATCACATCATCTCTCTAACTACTCTCCGTACCATCACCTTTCACTTATACTTCCCATCTCACCACATGCCACATGTCCCCTCATTATCGATAGCATCCACCTCTTTGCCTATCCTTATCACTTACACTCCCACATCTACTCATCCCATCTCCATATTGGACACTTTCCCACACATCATCCTATTCATAACTAATCACATCTTCCCCCATGACCGTTTGACCGAAAACTATCCCATAATGAGCCCGCGCTGAGCTAAGGTGTCAAACTACCACTTCCATCACCCACCTTCAACTGCAAAATTTTCACCTGACGAAGTTATTTGAAGGGACAAATGGTAAAGAGACATAATTGACAGGGAAGTAAGCAGATCGCATGGAGATATTTGCAGCAAAAGACCATCATGCAATAACAAATTCCAGATTTAAATGCCTAATAATTTTGTAGGAAATCATTATACAAAGGTGACATATATAACATCTAATCCACAAAACATCCTCAACGTCTCGAGATTTACTGTAACCTGTCCAGATTCTGTAGCAGAAATTCTTTTGATTTTCTATTTTTGTAACAATTAGTTTAGATTTTCTTAAAATAAATCTTGCTCATTTATGACAAGATCTTTGTAAACAACTTATAAATACTTCCCATTTCGAAGTATTATGGTTTGGAACCTGTTCGTAGGATAGGATCAATATGGTAGAGCAGCTCACAGAGCCTCCTTTGATCAAATGTCAGTAATACAATGCAACATTACAGGATTCTTGTATCAATTTTCATTGGTGAAGTATCTTTCCTTGTAAATTTGTTATTTTTGTTACCACTATTGCTTTCTACATTCTTAATTATTCCAAGAAGATAAAGAAATAGAATTTGTTTTAATGTACACTATGTCTCCGGCTTGAAATAATTTTTGTGTTTTCCACTGAAGATTGAAAACAAAATTCTTAATTCCTTTGTTTTTAATTGGATTTCTAGACCTTTTCCATATCTTCCATACAATAAATCTTTGAGGATCCAATGAATTTTCCTACCATGCCTTGCAATATTAGCATGTTAAACTTGTTTTGATCAATTCAGAATTGTGACTCCATTGCCCAATGGCCTTCCCTTGTTGTTCCAACCAAATAATTGAAAAAAAAAAACCCGACACTATCATAACTAGCCTAAACTTTCCAGCAAACAAAGATAAATATTATAGAGAGATCCCTCTTTGAGTCTAGGAGGGATAAATCCCAGAATCCAAAGTGGTTTTTTGGTTACCTCTGTCAACTTCTTCCTCATCCTGAGAATTTACAGAGTGATAACATAGTGGCGACCATAGTGGGGAATGAACATTTCATGTTCCTCAAAAAAGCATATCAATTTCCATATCGGATTACTGATGGTGGGAAGTGATCAGACACAAGAAGGTTGAATCATCTACATGGCAACTCCAATCGACTCTAATCAGTTTCAAATCAAATACTACACTGGAGAAGAACCTGAAACATGACAAGACAATCTGAAAAGACCAGATATTCAAGTTGGAATTTTATCCAAGACATAATAGGATTTATTTTTAATTACTTCTTCTCTTTTCATGATCCTGGTCAAGACCATATTGTTGAGACTTATGATAATCATTTTCACCCTGATGAGCCTCAAGAGATGATGACCAATTTTACATCTCMTGTACATACTCCTACATCTGTTAAAATTCTAGATAGATACARGCCTCTCGTCTTACCTCCTATACTTCATGATTTCCCTACAAATTATTACAAATATCTTCCTAGGTTTTATGGAGAATATGGTAACATCACTGATGAAAAACACATTCAGGGTTTTGAAAATTTTCTTGACCTTTTTGAGGTTGAAGAAGATGATGTTTGTATTAGGATTTTTTCTCTATCTTTGCAAGGTAAAGCTAAAGAGTGGTTCAAAAATTTGTCATCTTCAAGCATTTGTGATTTCAATCAATTTGTGAAAGTATTCCTTAATAAATGGGTGATCAAGAGGAATATTTTTCTCATTTTAGAAGAATATGATCATTTTAAAAGACATCCAGGAGAAACAGTGCAACACTTTTCATCCAGGTTCAATCAAGTTTACCATTAAATTCTTGTTGATATAAAACCTCCTCCTGGTTTATCTCTCTTACACTACTCGGATGCCTTTGATTTGGAAATGGCATTTCATTTAAGAGAAAGGAACACTACAACACTTGAAGAAATGTAGAATTGTGAAATAGGTGTGGAATCTAATTTGCTTATCAAAAAGTCAAAGTTAAAGGCAGAAGAGAAGGAAAGCATGGAGAAGGAGCATCTGCTATCTTCAGAAGTGAAACTAGACATTCTGGCAAGCACAATGAAAGAAATGATGCAAAATATTACCATAAGAGATGAACTTGTTGTTCAAAAACACCATGTTCCATTTTTTGCAGAGAAAGAAATGGTCATTGTTCTTAAACATTTTGTTGCTTATCCTGGGTATCATAGATCAGAAAATGATTGTTTTATGTATTCACTTCATGCCATGGACAAAGATGAAACTCAAAATCATTTTGTGGAGGAACAATTAGCTGATCTAATGTGTATTCTTGATGACATTTCTTATATGGATGATCTACCCAAGTATGATCAATATGATGATGACTACATCAAGGTTGACTCTTCAAAGCAATCAACAACATATTTTGGGGAGGAAGAAGCTCAGTTACAACAACTCAAATATGATAATCATTCTATGTATATTAATCATGACAACAATAAGGAAAATGAAGAAAATTTCAAAGTAAGTGAAAAGTCTTTGCCCTTATGTTCCTCCTCATTTCAATTTCTGATAGGAATCTATAAGAAAGCAGACCAACAAGTTTTCAACAGTAGGAATGGATAATTTTCTAATGAGTCAGTTGAGGATGTCATCTATGATATAGAAGTTGTTCTATCTCCGGAATTGCAGCCCCTAAGTTACATTGATTTTCAAACCACAGATGAAAGCTTAGAGCCTGAAACAGATTTTCAGTTAATGCAAAATAATTATGTACCATTAATCTTTAATTCATTTCAGTTTTTGAAGAAAAATCTTGATTATGTCCTGAATGATAAGTACATAGAAAATTATGAAGTTTCATTGAAACTAATGTAGTAGTCGTCTCAGTTTCTACAGGATCCAATAGCTGATTTTTTGGATGATCTGTGTAGTCAAGGTCTTGTTCCATTAGCTATCTATGAGCTTAAAAGCATTCATGATAAAAAATTTGTCAAGCAACTGGCTTCACTATCTTGTTCAACAAGAGTCTCATTACAAAGATCTGCTGAAAATTTGCAGTTAAATCAAAAGTTCTATGATGATATAGATAGCATATGTGCAATACCCAATTATGACCTTGAGTTTGTTGAATACTTTGAACACCAAGAAATAGGTCATGTTTATCATGATCCCATAGATATCTATATGGAGGAGTTTTTCACTTGATAATTCCAACCTATTTCCAGTTATTCCTGTGTTTTTTATGGTTCCAAAGCTCTCTATTGTGAAGATCAAATTGACAATCAGTTTCTAGTGCCCTTACAAGATCTAGATCTAAGTTTTGTTAAAAAACGTGAAAGAGAAGAGTTATTGGATCAACTGTTGGATTGGATTAATTGGCATTTTTCCATTACCTAATTGAGCAGTAATTTCAACAGATTAGGGTAGGAGTGTGTGAATAAGCTTGACTTGGCAAGCATTCCTTTCAACAATTTTTCAATTTGATTTTTAGTTTGGTTTCAACTTTTCAGCTTTAGAGTATAGTTTATATTTCAGAGTGAATTTGATTTAGTTAAGGTTCGAAGCATATTATTAATTGATTTTCAGTCACACAGGTTTCATGATGGAACAAGTTGCAGGCTTGGGATCAGCCCAATGGATCAGGCTACTAGTTTGTGGTGTTCTTGTCACCTCACAGGGAGAGCACCATCCCTAAGTGGAGCCACTGTTAGATTCCTATATTTCATAGTATCAAATGGTGACTGCGTATTTTCTCTCAGTAATGTCATATTGGAAATAATATTGTATTCTACAAATGATTTCCAAAAAGAAAAATAAATGAGAAAAAAGGCAGGGTTTGCACAGTTAAATTGCACCCTAGGTTGATGAATGTAAGCATTAGATTATAATATAAAGTATCAAAATAAAAATATTTTTCTTATGTGTCATTGGCGCATGTGTTTACCCAAATTCAGAATGTGACATGAAAATTTGTTAGGTAGCACTTAATCCTTGTGTTAATCTCATCGACATCATACATCTTGTTCCAGATTGACGGTCCTCATCCTTTTTTGGACCCCCCTCGACCTTTCTACCTTTAATGGCAGGGAAGGGGGTTTGAAAAGTTGTTTTCACCCCACCTACATGGCACCTCCTCGTTATTTCAGACCCCCCCCCCCTTCTGAAATCTGCCTAAACCACCACCCAATACCCCCATTTCCCTGTTGGCACTCCTCTTCTCCCTACTCAACACATGTATTCCACTCACCCCTCGCTCCAACACAACTTACACCCCCCTCTTTCACATGTCCTCCACTTACTCTACCTCTCACCCTCTCGCTTATCACATCATCTCTCTGACTACTCTCCCTACCATCACCTTCTGCTTATACTTCCCCTCTCACCACACGCCACCTATCCCCTCATTCCCGATAGCATCCACCTCTCCACCTATCCCTATTTCTTACACTCCCACATCTACTCATCCCATCTCCCTATTGGACACTTGCCCCCACATCATCCTATTTGTAACCAATCACATCTTCCCCCGTGATTGTTTGACCGACAACTATCCCATAACGATTCCGTGCCGAGATAAGGTGTCAAACTACCACCGCCATCAACCACCTTCAACTACAATATTTTCTCATGGTGAAGTTATTCTAAGGGACATATGGTAAAGAGACATAATTGACAGGGCAGTAAGCAGATCACGTGGAGATATTTGCAGAAAAAGACTAGCATGTGATAACAAATTCCAGATTTAAATGCCTGATAATTTTGTAGGAAAGAATTATATAGAGGTGACATATGTACCAGCTAATTCACAAAACAACCTCAACAACTCGAGATTTACTGTAACCTATCTAGATTCTATGGCAGAAATTCTTTTGATTTTCTATTTTTGTAACAATTAGTTTAGATTTTCTTCAAATAAATCCTGCTTATTTATGACAGGATCTTTGTAAACAACTTATAAATACTTCTGATTTTGAATTATTATGGGTTGGGACCTATTCGTAGTATAGGACCAATATTGTAGAGTAGCTCACATGGCCTCCTTTGATAAAATTCCAGTAATACAGTGAAACATTATAGGATTATTGTGTCAATTTTCATTGGTGAAGTATCTTTCCCTGTAAATTTGTTCTTTCTGTTACCACTACTACTTTCTACATTTTGAATTATTTTGAGAAGATAAAGAAACAAAATTTGTTTTAATCTACACTCTGTCTCTGGCCTGGAATAATTTCTGTGTTTTCCACTGAAGATTGAAAACATAATTCTTAATTGCTCTGTTTTTAATTGGATTTCTAGACCTTTTCCATCTCTTCTATACATTAAATCTTTGAGGATCTAATGAATTTGCCTACCTTGCCCTGCAGTATTAGCCTGTTAACCTTATTTTGATCAATTCAAAATTGTGACTTCATTTCCCAATGTCCCTCCCTTGTTCCAACCAAATAATTTAAAAACCAAACCCAGACTATCATAACTAGCCTAAAATTTTCAGTGAACAAAGCTAAATCTTATAGAGAGACCCCTCTCTGAGTCTAACAGGGCTAGATTCCAGACTCCAAAGTGGTTTTGTGGTTGGCTCTATCACCTTCTTCCTCATCCTAAGAAATTACAGAGTGATAAAATTCCCCACATGTCCCATAAGAACAACTCATTCAAATCAATCATCATATCCAAGGCTCTAATATTTGGAATGTAGACTGGAGAAATCGACCTTGCATACAAACTCATGCATTTTGGGAAATACAAAATGGTCAGAATTCTCAGTTTTGAATGAAATCATGGAAGAAAATCCCTCATATACAAGCATGGATAACTTACGACCCATTAAGGATCAAATACAAGGGTTGGAGCATCTCAAAGTTGTTGACCTATGGATAAATGTTTCTCACCATCCCCCTTGGCGGAGCTGGAAAACGTTCCCTTGGGATCTCAACATTCCAGTAGACTGTGATTTACACCCCTAGGACACAATAGTATCCCAAAGGAAAATTCATATCAGGGATCATGAATTCTTTTCTGGGGTCACACCCCTTCGGGTACGTTCATAATCAAAGAGGCCTACTCCCTTCAGGAAAAATTTCATAATCAACCGCAAGAGAACATTTGGAACATCATATGGAGATATAAGTTATGGCCAAAATTCTCCACATTTCTTTGGCTCATGGTTCAGAACCGAATCCTCACTTGGGACAACCTCAAAAAGTGAGGCTTCATCGGACCATCGATTTTCTACCTCTGTCAACAAAAATAAGAATCAATAGAGAATATACTCAACCAATTCTCCAACATTGGGGAGATCTGGGATCATGCCTCCCAAATCATGAGGAAAACCAACAGAGAAATGGATAGCATTATAAGTACCATAATAAATTTGGGTTTTGAGGCCTACCAAAGCCACATATTAGATAGGATTTGTCGGCTCTTTCCAAGATTCATCATGTGGCATCTATGCAAAGAAAGGAACAAGTGTATCTTCCACTCCCAAGCTTCCACCCCTTCAATAATATGGTCAAAGATATTCAAGAACATAGATGAAACCATCTGTGCCCAATACTGGACCTAGGAAGACTTCCCCATTGAATCTCATGAATCACTCATCCTTTATTCATGGCTGGTGAACTTACACAACACTCCTCTCAGCCCGAATCCTCCTTAGAGCTCAATTTCCTTGAGCTCCTCCACTTTGCACTTCCCCTCTCTTGGTTTCTTCAAACTAAATTTTGATGGTGCCTCAAAGGGAAATCCTCACTCTACAGGTTTTGGTGAAGTTCTCCGAGAGAACACAAGACAAATCAAACACCTTTTAGCTAGACCCATGGGGCACGATTCCAACAACTCAGCAGAGCTCTGTAGTCTCATAAGAGGGATACAAATAGCCTCTTACTTAAATTTGACTCACCTAATCATTGAAGGAGACTCCAAGGTAATCATCTCACTTTCCACCAAAATATTTAATGGGACTAATTGTTAGAAAACAGGACCGCGGAGAAATAAAATAAAACAAATGCAGAAACAAAAACACAGAAGACACACAATACAAGAGAGACACAGATTTAC
>ML814781.1:165858-197597 GCA_009831015.1 Picea engelmannii | reverse complement strand
TAAATAGTCTTCCATATGCATCTTCCATAACTGGTAGTTTTGGCCGTTAAATTTCTCGACCCTAAACTTTCCATCTTCCGACATTGCTCCCACTCGAACCAGGAACCCTCTTTTCCTGCGAGTTACCTTACGCTCTGATACCAATTGTTAGAAAACAAGACCGCGGAGCAATAAAATAAAACAAATGCAGAAACAAAAACACAGAAGACACACAATACAAGAGAGACACAGATTTACGTGGTTCACCCAGTGTGGGCTACGTCCACCAGAGAAATTGCCAGGTCCTTCCTTTATTATTATCCAGCAAATGAAGGGATACAACCTACAACAAAACCCGTTGTAACTTCCTCTTCTTTCTCTCACAGTMTCCTCTCTTAGAATACAATATTCACCCTCGTACATAGCCGCAATACGTTTCCCTCATAAAAGAGGGTCGCCTTCTAGGGAAAAAAACCCTAACATAATCTCTACCGTTAGATCTGCAACCTTATAATGAACGGTCCAGATTTACAATGAAATTACAATATACTTTTATAAGGCAATTTTTTCTTCGGGGGATGCTGCCCCCAGATGCCTCAGCCGGGGGGATGGACCCCCGGGACCCTGCAGAGGGGGTACCCCCCCTCTGCACTCCCTCGCGTGGAAGAGTGTACATACTTATTGGGTGTAAATACTTCATGGGGTATAGACATGGCTGAAAGCAAAGGACCTCTGCATCAGGAAGATAATCAGGCTCCACAACCAACACTAATCTTGAGAAAGTCACTCCAAGTTGGCGACTTCTTGGCCTTGTAAACCACTTGTGAACCCTTATGGTCCTTCACTCATCCTCATTCCTTCCCATGTGCGACGAGATGCAAGAAAGTTTGTTGATAAACTGGCTAATGAAGTAATAGCTTCTCAAGCAGGGGATATCCACATCGATGCACAACATCACTCTGCTTCGTAGCTGTTGGTTCAATGCAGGGAGTTGGCTCTAAAATAATACCCTCCCTCAGATGGAGTGACATCTAGCCACCCAGTAACACATGACACACATGCGCCTGATGGGATTAATGCCCACAGCTGCCAACCTCCCTCCCCGACAACTCAACATGCCTCTCCTTCACTCTGGCAAGGAGGGAGTGCGCCTGCACATGAGGGATATTTTAATGGTGCACATACAACATTGGTTAAGACTAACCAGAGTAGGTACGAGGCAACTCAGTGCCATTAATTCAATCATTATGGATACTTTCCCTATCACTTCCGCGATTCTTATGGAGGTAAGGAATAACACTGGGCATTTTATTTTGTCTTTGCACTCCGCTTCCCATTCCTCGCTTGATCCTTCGGGTCTTTCTCCCCTATGTTGTCGAGCTATTGTTTCAGTATGTGTCTCTCCCATGCCACGTGAACGGGGAAAGCTCAAGTGCAGGCCATCCTATTAAAGTTTCGTGGCTAGAAACCATCGCCCTGGACCCTCTTCATCCCTTTGTCTGCCCCCCATCCCATTCATTGGCCTTGTTGGCCCTCCTTAGTCTAATATGAATTGGATCGATGAACAATTGTGCACTACCCCTAGCCCTCAGAGCCCCCTTTTTAATTTGGAACAACTGCCTCAAAGAGTGGACCCTATGAAAAAATCGGATGGTTCTCCGATTGAGGAAGAGATTCCTCTAGAATGGATGGAGGAATCCACCTTGTCGGCTACACCAGATGTATTTGAGCCTCCAAATGCCCATCCTGTGACATAATTGGGTGGTTGGATGATAGAGAAAGAGATTCCTCCAGCATGGTTGGAGGAAATAACAATGTCGACGGCTCCAATTGTCAGTGCACCTCCAAATGTCCATACCAAGACAAAATTGGGGGGTTGTCTAGTCAAGGAAGAGATTCCTCCAAAATGGTTGGAGGAAGCAATAACATCGACTGCACCAGATGTTCACGGGCCTCCAAGTGTTGCATCCCTAGTGCCATAACCACCTAGTCCCCTCAGATTCTCAGAAGACCATCTACAACTGTTTTTCAAAATGCGAGGGGACATGGATGACTAACTCCATCTCCAGGGCACCTTTAGTCGTCACCTGGACATCTTGTTCGACTCCCTATCAAGTGATCTGGCCAAACAATGTTGCCCGATGTGCTATCAAGCGTTCACCTTTGCCCCCAACAATGAAGGTTTCTTGGGTTCACCTCCTATCTAGTTTTCTTGTTGTTATGTCATCATGTCTAGAAAAGACTCAGTTACAGTTAGATTTAGGCTTAGTTTTGTTTTGGGACTATGCACAAAAACATGAGTATTTGTTTTGCAGGGCACTTGTTCTGATTTCCATATGTATGATATAACAGGTGGCAAACTCTAACATATATATTACTATAAATATTTTCTAAAATAATATATACTTTTTATTTAAAAAAAATAAAAAATAAATAATAACAAACTTGATCAAATCCGAAGAAATCTCATCCCCATGTCCATGCTGCCTTCTAGAAGGTCTCACAATTTCAATTTTAACTTGGGGTGGTTTTTCTCGTGCATCATATAATTATGCCGAAAGGCGTACAACTATTGACAATGGGCACAATTAATGATCTTTTAACCTTATTTAACCTTAAACCCTAATCTGATGGCTATGCATTGAAGATGCTGGCATATTCTTAGTCGTCCTCCAAAATCAACGGGTCAGATTTATTGTTCATAACTTTGTTGCATTTATCAAGGCATCCGTTAACATGTTTACTTTTTAACATTTACCTAATCACATTAAAAAATTACTGTAAGGATATGTAATTGCCACGTTTAAATGATTAAGTAGGATTAAACCGTGGCATCTAAATAAATGCCCACATTCTGCTTCTGAACCGACCGTCTGATGCCCAAGCGTTCCATTTATCAACCTAATGCAACCAAACGTTTCATATTACCACAGACGAATTACCACAGACGTTTTATATTGGGGGCACGGGTTCTCAGCCGATACCTTTCAACATTCTCAGCCACGAGTTAGCGATTGTGCTAGTATACATTCATGTAAACCAATGCTACGACGATCGGGAAAATTATAACATGTTACTTAATTGTATTTTCTATTGTCCAAAATATTTTGGAAATAGAATTACACCAAGAAATGTTGATTTATATAAGCTTCTTATAAAACAAGTATATTTTTTTTCTTTTAGAAAAAAGATTTATTATTTTTTCAAAAACTTGTTAAAATGGATTGGTTAAAACAAGTATATATATATATATATATATAGAAAAAACATTTATTATTTTTTCAAAAACCTGTTAAAATGAATTGGTTAACAAATCCGTGTTCAAATGAATTAAAAAAAAGGCAAGTTTACATAGAAAACATTTATTTTACGAAAAAATTCCAAAAAATAATAATTTGAGAAATTATTTGAAATTTGTAAAAACACACTCTCTCTCTATATATATGAGAAATTATGTATAGGATAGTCTTATCGTGTATTTTTTTTCTTAATGATTTCTGTTTATATATATTTTTTTATGTTTTATGTGTACTTCTTTATTTTTTATTTTCTAAAATGCACGGATTATATTACTTGAGTAGAATATGTGAACACCTTTGACCTAAATAATAATATTAACAAAACATATAATTGAACTTGAGTAAAATTTAAAACATTATAAAAATACCATAATAGAAGAGAGTTTTAAACATTATTTATATGTAAAGGAACCTCCTCGTTTTCACATTACCTTTCTATACGTTTAGAAAGGGGGTTGAATATTATTTATATTCAAAGGATATTTCTCGTGGTTAATTTGATTTTAGTTAAGTGAGAAAGTTTCATTTCATATATATATATATATATATAGAAATTGCTAAAGAATGTGTGGAGTAAGTTGATTTAGTAAAAAATTGTGAAATTAGAACGCACATTTTCATATTCAATTTAAATTGAATGGGAAATTTATAAAATGAGAAATTTTGATTATGTAAAGACGGATATTGTTAATGACGGTGTGGAGTAATTTGATTTAATAAAAATTTGTGAAATTATTTATATCTAAAGGAGAATCTTTCTTAGGGTCAATTTGATTTCAATCAAATGAGAAAGTTTGATTTTGTGAAGATGGAACACTATGAAGAAATTGTTTTAGGTGTGGAGTCATTGAAAAATGAGAAATTTTAATTTTGTGAAGATGAAAACACTGAAGAAATTGTTTTAAGAAAGGTGTAGAGTAATTTGATATAGTAAAAATTTGTGAAACTATTTATAGCCAAAGGAGAAGGCTCCTCATGATAAATTTTATTTCAATCAAATGAGAAATTTTTATACCATGAGAATGGAGAGATTATGAAGAAATTGTTAATAAAGGTGTGGAGTAACACCTAGTAAAAAGGTTGTGAAGTTAAGAATATTTTGTAAATCATAACTTTTTCTTTGGTAAGTAAATTTCCATTTACAAAGTTTCCTAATAAGCACCAAATTTCATACCTACAAAATCTCCATAAGGAAAGTTGAGGGATGTCAGATAGATAGTTGAGGGATGCCAAATAGATTATATTATGATGAGAAAGATATAACTGAATGTAAGTTACAATGAAAAAAGTTGCAAACACCACAAGTGTCAAGTTTTGAGCTCATAAATGTCACTGCAAGAAAAGGTTTCAAAATTAAAGTTACAAGAACTACAACATTGTTTCCAAAGTTCACAAAATGAAAGAAACTTTTTTATGTGTGCAGTGCATTGTTTTAACCTCCTCAAGATTGGACATGGATCACATGTAAATAATGTGTATTTGAGTATATTTTTTCATTAATGTTGAGACAAGTGTAACTTATCATATTTTTCATGGCATCTAATCAAGGTTAATATAGGTGTAAATAACATGTATATATTAATTTATGTGTGGATATCTAAATACCTATTATGTGTGGATATCTAAATACCTAGTGAGAGCTCAAGACCAATACTTAGGTCTAGTAAATATAAAACGTTTGTGGATATTCTTTCTCTGATTTTTGCATAAAGTTGAAGCATAAGTCAAAACACATAAACATATTTCAATGAAATTAATAAAGGATCATGGGATTCCCCAGGGTAAACATGAGGATGGGTTAAGAATAACAGTCGATGGAAGGGAGGATGATAGAGAGAGAGAGGGAATGGGGGGCCAAATGGAATCCTATAAAATCGTCTTTATTGATTGATACATGGTGTGAGATAGATTAATACAAACTAGGACATTGGTAATGGGATAAAATAGTTTCTAGTGTGTGATTAGAAAAAAGTCAAAATGACTACAATCATAAAAAAAAATTGTTTCTTAAAAAATAAATTCCATGATGGTTAACGATTTTCATTCATGGGAAATGAAAATGATCCATTACTGTTGCTAATTAGTCACCAAAAACGATCCAGGTGGATATTGGTGGCCACCCACCTATTCCAACTTGCCCAAAATAGTTTTTTGACAACTTACTATTTTTAGCAGTTTTTCGGTGCTTAAATTTCCAGGGCCATTTTGAGAGACTAATTTTTTTTTTTTCATGATTGAGAACCTCAATGATAGTAAAAGGTTCTCATTGATCCCCCAAAATGAATCTCTTCGTTGATACCTTTCCAATGAGCTATTGTGCGCCCCAAATGGAGATCATATGCCAAAGTTACGGCCTTGAAAAATTGATACACCAAACTACCCAAACAAGGTCCACACAATTGTTGGATTTCAATCTTCTAGGCTTAGGGTTTAGAATTTTCTTTATGATAAAAAGGAATTTAGAGCCTCATTTTAAAATCTTCTTCTTGCGAATGTGAGTATCCGTCACATCTCTTCTCAAAGATAAGCTTCCACCATTCTAGCGAATCTTCCACTCTGTATTTCTACAGTTTTGTACATTTCGCTCATTAATAGAAATTGTGTATTATTGTATATATGTTCCTATTGTTATATATTTGATATATCTTTGTTATATTATTGGATCTCTAGAAATATATATGTTTATTTATGTGTTATATCTTCGCCCTCATTATGTGCCATAAATAGTCCAGATCAGTGGTATCAGAGCCGACTGCTCTTGATCATTTTTCAGTGCATGTCCCCGACAAGGTCCGAGTATAGAAAGTTGGGTCTACAACTTGTATCTCTTGAGGAAAATCAGTCTCATGTGCCCAATAAACCCTTCATGTAACAAGAAAAGAAAAACAACAGAGCAAACGATTCTATCAATATGTTGTTTGAGCAATCTCTCACGCGACATAGGGACGAAATGATGGAGAATTTTTCCCACATCCTTCAACGCCTACCGATAACATCAAGCACATCTTCATCAAGAGATCACTTTGTAAGAACCTCTCCTTTCAAGGTACAAGTCAATTTTTATATTGTTGTATTTGAAGGCCAGATAGATGCAGATTCCCTAGAAAATGGTTAAATCTGCTAGAAGGTTATTTCTTTGTTCACAACTTTTACGATAGGGAAAAGATCACCTTCGCACTCCTTAAGGCTCTCCCCCATGTCAAACATTGGTGGGAAACTTACTGAGAGAAAATTTCCATAGAGGAGTTTGGAATATATGGGGTTGAGCCCACTTTGGATTTTTTTGTGGATGTTGTCAAGGAACAATATTACCCTGTTGGTAACTATGATGACCAATACATGAGATGGACCACACTTTGACAAGAGAGGGGCCAAACATTATCGTATTTAAGAAATAATTTCCATACCTTGTGCACCAAGTTGGGTATCAAATACTCTGAGAGACATTTGGTTTTGAAATACCGCGGGGCTCTCCATAAGTACATCCAAATCGAAATGGATTTCCTAAACATCTAATAATTGGGAGTTTCCTATCGATATGCTGTCAAAATCGAGAAGAAATTTAGGCACTAGAACAAATGGGAGTTCGAGTATACAAATACCTAACAACCAAAGTATGATAAAGACGACCTTAACAAATAGCCTCTCGAAAACTAGTCCAAGCCATAGGAAAATAAGTGTCAATGGAAGACGAAGAAGGACACTAGAAAGTGGTGTGATTTCCACAAAATCCCCTGGCACAATAGTGATGAATTTCACTCAAAACAATCATTGGTGGTCAAGATCAAAGATAAGGAGTCGAACCCCGATTCAAAATATGATTCATAAAATAATGGGAGAAGATAGATCAACAACATAGACCCCACTAACACTATCGCGACCACAACAATTCAACTAGAAGAACCAATAGATCCTGAAGAGGGGGAGCACCTCTATCATTCACAAATGTGGGTAAAGGAGACCTCGTTGCATGTCATTGTTGATAGCGGAATCTAGAAGAACCTCATCTCAACAAATGTCGTCAAACAATTTGAATTGTTGACAACAACACTCACAACCATACAACATCGGATGGCTTTGCCAAGGATGCGATATTAGTGTTATCCAACAGTTCCTATTGTCATATGGAATCCATCCCTTCAAGGATGAGGTATTATGTGATGTTTCCCCACTGGATGCTTCTGATATTCTTTTGGGCTAGCCATATATGTGGAAGCGCCATGATATTTATGACTCTTGTCCCCGTAGTTTAATTTTTACTCTAGGGTGTCATATCTACAGGATACCATAGATAGTTCCAACTATTGTCACATCTAAATAGTGCCACAAGGTAGTACCTCATACTACAAAATTCAGATTCTTCACAATCTGTTCCAAAGGTGAACAGAAGGACACTGCAACCAATGAAACGTCATTCCAACCACCTTCTATACAAAAGAAAAAGGTATAAAATATTGAAGCAAAGCACAAATATTCCTTCTGCACATAGTCATCTCATCAGGTTCTCAACAACCCCCACAAACCAAGCAACACAACTTCTCCAACAAGGCAAACAATCCACCAAGGTTCAGATTCAACAAGCACTTTCCCCTCTCCTCCAGGAACTCAATGCAATGGATACCATTGCTTCCTAGTGAGAGAGGATCATTCCAGGTGGATATCGGTGGCCACCCACCTATTCCAACTGGCTCAAAACAGTTTGTTGGAAACTTACTATTTTGAGCAATTTTTCGGTTCCTAAACTTCTGGGGCCATTTTGAGGGCCTAAAAAACGTTTTTTCACAATAGAGCACAACAATGATAGCCTAAGACTCTCATTGAGCCCCCAAAATGAATCTCATCATTGATACCTTTCCAACGAGCTATCATGCACCCCAAACATACATCGTATGCCAAAGTTATGCCCCAAGAAGTTGATACACCAAGCTACCCAAAACGGGGTCCACAAAATCATTGGTTTTTCATCTTCCAGGGTTAGGGTTTTGGATTTTCTTTATGATAAAAAGGCCTTTGGAGCCTCATTGTAAAATAAAATTCTTGCGAATTTTAATATCCATCACATCTCCTCTCAGAGCTAAGTTGCACCATTCTAGTGTGTCCTCCACTTTGTATTTCTAGAGTTTTTTACATTTCGCTCATTAATAGAAATTGTGTATTACTGTATATCTATACCTCTTTTTATATATTCGATATGTCTTTGTTCTATTGTTTTCTCTCTCGCAATATCTTTTTATATTTCTATGTCATATCTCCACCCTCATTCCATGCCCAAAAATAATCTGGATCAGTGGTATCAGAGCAGGTTGTTCTTGATCATTTTTCAGTGCATGTCCCCAACGAGGTTTGAGTATAGAAAGTTGGGTCTCGAGCATGTATCTCTTAGGTAAAATCTCTCTTGCATTCCCAAGAAACCCTCCATGGAAGAATAAAATAAAAACAACAGAGAATACGATTCTATCAATATGTTGCTTGAGCAAGCTCTCACACGACAGAGGGACGAAATGATGGAGAATTTTTCCCACATCCTTCAATGCTTGTCAATAAAAGCAGGCATGTATTCATCAAGAGACCACTTTGGAAGCACCTCTCCTTTCAAGGTACAAGTAAATTTTGATATTCCCATATTTGAAGGTCAGATAGATGCAGATACCTTAGAAAAATGGTTAAATATGCCAGAAGGTTATTTCTTTGTTCACAATTTTTTTGATAGGGAAAAGATCACCTTCACACTCCTTAAGGCTCTCCCCCATGTCAAACATTTGTGGGAAAATTATTGGGAGCAAAGTTTCACAAAGGAGTTTGGAATATATGGGGTCGATCCCACTTGATATTTTTTTATTGATGCATTCAAGGAACAATATTTCCCTGTTGGTAACTATGACAACCAATACATGAGATGGACCACACTACATGAGTAGAGGGGAAAAATAGTGTCAGAGTTTACAAATAATTTCCATACCTTGCATACCAATATGGGTATCAAAGACTTCGAGCGACATCTAGTTTTGAAATACCGTGGGGCTCTACATAGGTACTTCCAAACCAAAATGGATTTCCTAGCTGCCTATCGATATGTTGTCAAAATCGAGCAGACATTTAGGCACCAGAACAAACGAGAGTTTGGGTCTGCAAATTCGCAACAACCAAAGTTTGATAAAGACGACCCTAAAAAACATCCTTCCAAAAACCAGTCCAACCACAGGAAAAAAAAGGTTATGGGAAGACCAAGAAGGACATTGGAAAGTGGTGTGATTTCCATAAAATCCCCTCACACAATACTAGTGAATGTATCTCAAAACAATCATTGATGGCGAAGATCAAAGATAGGGAGTCGAACCTCAATTCAGAATCTGTTTCAAAAAATAATGGGAGACAACAAATCAACAATGCAAACCCCACTGCTATTGTTGTGACCGCAACAATTCAACCATAAGAAGCATCATATCCTAAAAAGGGGGAGCACCTCTTTTATTCACAGATGTCGGTGAAGGGGTACTTATTGCATTTCATAGTTGATAACAGAAGACAGAAGAACCTCATCACAACAAAGGTTGTCAAACAGTTGGGATTGTCAACAACACCACACCTACAACCATACAACATTGAGTGTCTTCTCTAGGGATGATATCTCTGTGTCAGCCAACAATCTCGATTGTCATATGAAATCCATCCCTTCAAGGATGAGGTATTATGTGATGTTTCCCTGCTAGATGTCTGTGAAGTTTTTTTGGGCCAGCCATATATCTGGAAGCACCATGCTAGCTATGATTCACGACCCCGTACTTCCATTATTACTCTAGGGGGTCATATCTATAATATACTAGAGGCAGTTCCAACTATAGTCCCACCTAAACAGTGCCGCAAGGTAGTATCTCATACTACAAAATTTAGATTCTTCACAATCTATTCTAAAGGTGAATAAAAGAACACTCCAACCACTACATCCTCAGTCCAAGCACCTTCTATCCACCAAAAGAAGGTAGAAAATATTGAATAAAAGCATAAATATTCCTTCTTCACACATTCATCTCATCAGGTTCTCAGAAACCTCCCACAAACCAAGCAACACAACTTCTCGAGCAAGGCAAGCATCTCACCAAGGTTTAGATTCAACAAGCGCTTTATCCTCTCCCCCGGGAAATGAATGCAATGGAGATCATTACTTCCTAAGGATGGAGGATTGATCTAGGTGGATATCGGCGGCCACCTACCTATTCCAACTAGCTCAAAACAGTTTGTTGGCAACCTACTATTTTTAGCAATATTTCATTTCCTAAACTTCCGAGACCATTTTCAGGACCTAAAAAATGTTTTTTCACAATAAATCACCTCAATGATATCCTAAGGCTTCGATTGATCACCGAAAATTAATATACTCATCAATAACTTTCCAACGAGCTATCATGTGGCTCAAATAGAGATCGTATTCCAATTTTACGTCCCCGAGAAGTTGATACACCAAGCTACCCAAAACGGGGTCCACAAAACAATTGGGTTTTCATCTTCGAGGGTTAGGGTTTTGGTTTATTGATTATAAAAATTACTTTGGATCCTCATTGTAAAATCATCTTCTTGCAAAAGTAAGTATCTGTCACATCTCTTCTCAGAGATAAGCTGCCACCATTCTAACGAGTCTTCCACTTTGAATTTCTAAAGTTTTGTACATTTCGTTCATGAATAGAAATTGTGTATTACTATATATCTCTTCCTCTTGTTATATATACGATATATATCAGTTATATTATTGGATCTCTTGAAATATCTCTATGTATTTATGTGTTATATCTTCGCCCTCATTTATTGCTTAAAATAATTTGGATCAGTAGTATTAAAGCAGGCTTCTCTGGATCATTTTTTAGTGCATGTCCATGATGAGGTTCGAGTATAGAAATTTGGGTCTCGATCTTGTATCGCTTGAGGAAAATCACTCACACGCTTAAGAAACCCTAAATGGTGGAAGAAAATAAAAATGACAGAGTAAAAGATTCTATCAATCTATTGCTTGAGCAAGCTCTCACACAATAGAGGGACAAAATGATAGAGAATTTTTCCCACATCTCTCAATGCTTGTCAATAACAACAAGTACGTCTTCTTCAAGCGACCACTTTGGAAGAACCTCTCCTTTCAAGGTACAATTCAATTTTGATATTCTCGTATTTGAAGGTCAAATAGATGTGGATGCCCTAGAAAAATGGTTAAATCTGCTAGAAGGTTATTTCTCTGTTCACAATTTTTCCGACAGGGAAAATATAACCTTCACACTCCTTAAGGTTCTCCCCCATGTCAAACATTGGTGGGAAACTTACTGGGAGAAAATTTCCCCTGAGGAGCCTGGAATATATGGAGCTAAGCCCACGTGGTATTTTTTTTTTGGATGCGGTCAAGGAACAATATTACCCTGTTGGTAACTATGATGATCAATACATGAGATGGACCACACTGCAACAAGAGAGAGGCTAAAAAATGCCGAAGTTCACAAATAATTTCCATACCTTGTGCACCAAACTGGGTATCAAAGAATTTGAGTGGAATATGGTTTTGAAATAACGTGGGGCTCTCCATAGGTACATCCAAACCAAATTGGATTTCTTGGACATCTCATCACTAGGAGATGCCTATCGATATGCTATCAAAATAGAGAAGAAATTTAGGGACCAGAACAAAGGGGAGTTCGAGTCTACAAATCTGCAACAACCAAAGTATGATAAAGAAGGCCCTAATAAACAACCTCCCAAAAACCAATCCAATCCACATGAAAAGAATGGTCACGAGAAGTTGAAGACCGTCACTAGAAAGTGGTATGATTTCTATAAAAGCCCCTATAACAACATTGATGAATGTCACTCAAAACAATCATTGGTGGCCAAGAACAAAGATAAGGAGTCAAACCATGATTCAGAATCTAATTCAGAAAATAATGGGAGAATATAGAACAAGGAAGTAGAACCCATGTCTATTGTTATGACCATAATAGTTCAACCAGAATAATCATCAGATCCTAAAGAGGGGGAGCACCTCTTTCATTCATAGATGTGGGTGAAGGGGACCCTGTTGCATTCCATTATTGATAGCGGAAGCTAGAATAACCTCATCTCAGTAGAGGTCATCAAACATTTGGGATTTTCGAAAACACCACACCCATAACCATACAACATCAGGTATCTTCACTAGGTACAAGATCTCTGTGTCATCTAACAGTGTCAATTGGCATACGACATTCGTACCTTCAAGGATGAGGTATTATGTGATTTTTCCTCGTTCGATATCTATGATGTTCTTTTGGGCCACCCATATATGTGGAATCTCCATGTTATGTATGAGTATCGACCCCTTAGTGTCAGTGTTACTATGGGGGGTCATATCTACAGGATACCATAGTTTGTTCCAACTAATGTCCCACCTAAACAATGCCGCAATGTAGTATCTCATACTACAAAATTCAACTTCTTCACAATCTGTTCAAAATTTGAACAAAAGGACACTGAAACCATTACAACCTCAGTCTAAGCACCTCTTATCCATCAGAAGTAGGCCAAAAATATTGAAGCAAATAAAAAATATTCCTTCTACACACAGTCATCTAATCAGGTTCTCAACAACCTCCCACAAAGCACGCATAGCAACTTCTCTAGCAAGGAAAGCAGCTCACCAAGGTTTAGATTCAACAAGCGCTTTCCCCTCTCCCTTGAGAACTCAATCCAATGTATACCATTTCCTACTAAAGAGGGATGATTGATCTAGGAGGATATTGGTGGCCACCCACCTATTCCAACTGGCTCAAAATAGTTTGTTGGCAACTTACAATTTTTAGCAGTTTTTGGGTTCTTAAACTTTTGAGACCATTTTCAAGGCCTAAAAAATATTTTTTTTCACAATCAAAAACCTCAATGATATTATAAATATCTTTTTAAGCCCCCAAAATGAATCTCCTCATCGATCACTTTCCAACGAGCTATCGTGTGCCCCAAACATAGATCGTATGCGAACATTACGCCCTCGAGAAGTTGATACACCAAACAACCCAAAACAGGGTCCACAAAACTGTTGGTTTTTCATCTTTCAGGGTTAGGGTTTTGGATTTTATTTATCATAAAAAGGCCTTTGAAGCCTCATTGTAAAATAATCTTCTTACGAATGTGAGTAGCCGTCACATCTCTTCTCAAAGATAAGATTCCACCATTCTAGCGATTCTTCCACTCTATATGTGTACAATTTTGTACAATTCTCTCATTAATAGAACTTGTGTATTAATGTATATATGTGCCTCTTGTTATATATATGATATATCTATGTTATATTATTAGATCTCTTGCAATATCTCTGTATATCTCCTCACTCATTTCATGCTAAAAATAATCTGGATCAATGGTATCAGAGCACACTACTCTTGATTGTTTTTCAGTGCATGTCCCCGACGAGGTCCGAGTATAGAAATTTAGGTCTCAAGATTGTGTCTCTTGAGGAAAATCCCTCTTGCACACCAAAGAACCCCTCCATGGTGGAAGAAAATAAAAATTACAGAGAAAATGATTCTATCAATATGTTTCTTGAGCAAACTCTCACATGACAGAGGGGCGAAACGATGGAGAATTTTCCCACATCTTTCAATGTTTTTCGATAACAGAAGTCACATATTCATCAAGTGGCCGGTTTTGAAGGACCTATCCTTTCAAGGTACAAGTCAATTTTTATATTCACGTATTTGAAGGTCAGATAGATGAAGATGCCCTAGAAAAATGGTTCAATGTGCTAGAAGGTTATTTCTTTGTTCACAATTTTTGTGACAGAAAATATCACCTTCACAATCCTTAAGGCTCTCCCCCATTTCAAACATTGGTGGGAAACTTTCTAGGAGAAAAGTTCCACAAAGGAGTATGGAATATATGGGGCCAAGCCCACTGGAGATTTTTTTGTGGATGCAATCAAGGAACAATATTACCCTGTTGGTAACTATGACGACCAATACATGAGATGGACCACACTTCGGAAAGAGAGGGGCCAAACAATGCCAGAGTTCACAAATAATTTCCATACCTTGCACACCAATATGGGTGTCTAATACTCAGAGGAGTATCTAGTTCTGAAATACCGCAGGGATCTACATAGGTTCATCCAACCCAAAATGGATTTCCTGGACATCTCATAATTGGGAGTTTTATATCGATATGTTGTCAAAATCGAACATAAATCTAGGCACCAGAACAAACGGGAGTTTGTGTCTGAAAATCCACAACAACCAAAGTATGATAAATATGACCCTAACAAATAGCCTCTTGAAAACCATTCCAAGCCACAGGAAAAGAAGGGTCACGAGAATATGAAGGACACTGAAAAGTGGTGTGATTTCCACAAAATCCTATGGCACAACACTAATGAATGTCACTCAAAGCAGTCATTGGTGGCCAAGATCAAAGTCAAGGAGTCAAACCCTAATTCAAAATTTGATTCAGAAAATAATGGAAGAAGGATCATCGATGCACACCCCATTGTTATTAAGGCGACCACAACAATTCAACTGGAAGATCCAACATATACTGAAGAGGGAGAGAACCTATTTCATTCACATATGTGGGTGAAGGGTATCCCGTTGCATTTCATTGTTGATAGAGGAATCCAGAAGAACCTCATCTCAGTAGAGATTGTCAAATAGTTGGGATTGTCGACAAGGCCACACCCGCAACTATACAACATCGAGTTGCTTTCCCATGGACAATATCTTCGTGTCAGCCAATAGTTTCAATTATTATATGGCATCCATCCCTTCAAGAATGAGGTATTATTTGATGTTTCCCCACTAGATTTATGTGATGTTCTTTTGGGCCAACAATATATGTGGAAGCACCATGTTATTTATGAGTCTTGACCCCATAGTGTCATTGTTACTCTGGGGGGTCATCTCTACAAGATAGAAGAGGTAATTCCAACTACTATCCCAACTAAACAGTGTCGCAAGGTAGTATCTCATACTAAAAAATTCAGCTTCTTCACAATCTGTTCAAAAGGTGAATAGAAGGAAACTGCAATCACTGCACCCTCAATCCGAGCACCTTCTATCCAACAGAATAATTTTGACAAGATTGAAGAAAAGCGCAAATATTCCTTCTGCACAAATCCATCTCATCGGGTTCTTAACAACTTCCCACAAACCAAGCAGTGCAACTTCTCCACCAAGGCAAACAACTCACCAAGGTTCAGATTCAACAAGATTTTTCTCCTCTCCCTCGGGAACTCAATGCAATGGAGACCATTGTCTCCTAAGGAGGGAGGATTGATCCAGGTGGATATCGGTGGCCACCCACCTATTCCAACTAGCTCAAAACAATTTTATGGAAACTTACTATTTTTAGCATTTTTTGAGCTCCTAAACTTCCAAGACCATTTTGAGGGACTAACTTTTTTTTTCATGATCGAGCACCTCAATGATAGCCTAATAGTGTCGTAGTTCACTAATAATTTCCATACATTGCGCACCAAGATTTCTATCAAAGACTTTGAGTGAAATCTCGTTTTGAAATAATGTGTGGCTCTACATAGGTTCATCCAAACTGAAAATGGATTTCCTGGACATCTCATCACCGGGAGATGCCTATCAATATGTTGTCAAAATTGAGCAGAAATTTAGCCACTAGAATAATAGGGAGTTTGGGTATGGAAATCCGCAACAACCAAAGTATGATAAATATGACCCTAACAAAAAGCCTTCTAAAAATGAGTCCAATCCACAAGAAAAGAATGGTCATGGGAAGACAAAGGACACTGGAAAGTGGTGTGATTTCCACAAAATCCCCTGACACAACACTGATGAATGTCACTCAAAACAATCATTGGTAGTTGATATAAAAGACAAGGAGCCGAACCCCAATTTAGAATCTGATTTAGAAAACAATCGAAGAAGAAAGATCATTAACGTAGACCCCACTGCTACTGTCACAACCACTACAATTCAACTAGAAGAACCAATAGATCCCAAAGAGTGGGAGTGCCTCTCTCATTCACATATGTGGGTGAAGGGGACCCCCTTGCATTTCATTGTTTATAGTGGAAGCCAAAAGAACCTCATCTCAATAGAGATCGTCAAATAGTTGGGATTGTCAACAACATCACACTCATAGACATACATCATTGGGTGGCTTTGCGAGGGAAGAGATCTTTGTGTCAGCCAACAATGTCGATTTTCATATAGAATTCATTCCTTCAAGGATGAGGTATTATGTGTTGTTTCCCATCTGGATGTCTATGATGTTGTTTTGGGTGAGCCATATATGTGGAAGCACCATGCTATTTATGAGTCTCAACATCGTAGTGTCATTGTTACTGTGGGGGGTCATCTCTACAAGATACCATAGGAAATTCCAACTACCGTCCGAACTAAACAATGTTGCAAGGTAGTATCTCAAACTACGAAATTCAGCTTCTTCACAATCTGTTCAAAAGGCGAATAGAAGGACACTACAACCACTACATCCTTAGTCCAAGCACCTTCTATCCAGCAGAATCAGTTAGACAAGATTGAAGAAAAGTGCAAAGATTCCTTCTGAAAATAGTCATCTCATCAAGTTCTCAACAAACTCCCACAAACCAAGTAGCATAACATCTCCAACAATGCAAGCATCTCACCAAGGTTCAAATTCAGCAAGCGCTTTCCCCTCTCCCCCAAGAACTAAATGCAATGGAGACTATTTATTCCTAAGGATGTATGATTGATCTAGGTGGATATTGGTGGACACCCACCTATTCCAATTGGCTCAAAATAGTTTGTTGGCAAATTACTATTTTTAGCAGTTTTTCAGTTCCTAAACTTCTGGGGCCATTTTGAGGGCCTAAAAAATGTTTTTTTTTTTATCAAGCACCTCAAAAGTATCCAAAATCTATAATTTATCCCTGAAAAGTGAATCTCCTCATCGATACCTTTCAAACGAGCTATCGTTCGCCCCAAATGGACATTGTATGCCAAAGTTACATCGTCGGGAAGTTGATACACCAAATTACCCAAAACGAGGTCCACAAAACTGTTGGATTTTCATCTTCCGGGGTTAGGGTTTTGGATTTTCTTTATGATAAAAATGAATTTGGAGCCTCATTGTAAAATTATTTTCTTGCGAATGTGAGTATTCATCACATCTCTTCTCAGAGACAAGATGCCAACATTCTAGTGAGTCTTCCACTCTATATTTCTACAATTTTGTACAGTTATCTCATTAATAGAAATTGTGTATCACTGTATATATGCGCCTCTTGTTATATATCTGATATATCTCTCTTATATTATTGGATCTATTG
Organism: Picea engelmannii; assembly: GCA_009831015.1. Lineage (NCBI taxonomy): Eukaryota > Viridiplantae > Streptophyta > Pinopsida > Pinales > Pinaceae > Picea > Picea engelmannii. The sequence goes on along the minus strand of ML814781.1, from coordinate 180,038 downwards.
AAATATATCTTTATATTTCTTTGTTATATCTCCGCCCTCATTCCCTGCCAAAAATAAACTGGATTGGTGGTAACAGAGTAGGCTGCTCTTGATCATTTTTCAGCGCCTGTCCCTGATGATTTCCGAGTATAGAAAGTTGGGTCTCGAGATTGTCTCTCTTGAGGAAAATCACTCTCGCATGCACAAGAAACCCTCTATGGTGGAAGAAAATAAAAATGACAGAGTAGACGATTCTATCAATATGTTTCTTGAGCAAGCTCTCACGCAACATAGGGACGAAATAATGGAGATTGTTTTACACATCCTTTAACGCCTATCGATAATGGCATGCACATTTTCATCAAGAGGCCACTTTGTAAGCACCTCTCCTTTCAAGGTACAAGTCAATTTTTATATTATCGTATTTGAAGGCCAGATAGATGCAAATTCCCTAGAAAAATGGTTAAATATGCTAGAAGGTTATTTCTTTGTTCACAATTTTTCTAACAGAGAAAATATCACCTTCACACTCCTTAAGGCTCTACCCCATATCAAACCTTGGTGGAAAACTTAATGGGAGAAAATTGTCATAGAGGAGTCTGGAATATATGGGGTTGAGCCCACTTCATATTTGTTTGTGGATACAGTCAAAGAATAATATTACCCTATTGGTAACTATGATGACCAATAAACGAGATGGACTACACTACCACAAGTGAGGGGCCAAACAGTGTTAGAGTTCACAATTTTTTTTTCCATATCTTGCACACCAAGCTAGGTATCAAAGACTCCGAGCAACATCTAGTTCGGAAATATCACAGGGCTCTACATAGGTACATCCAAACCGAAATAGATTTCCTAGACATCTCATCACTGGGAGCTGCCTATCGATATGTTGTCAAAATCGAGAAGAAATTTAATCATTAGAACAAATGGGAGTTCGGATTTGCAAATCCTCAACAACCAAAGTATGATAAAGAAGACCCTAACAAACATCTTCCTGGAAACCATTCCAAGCCATAGGAAAAGAAGGGTCATGGGAAGATGAAGAAGGACACTGGAAAGTGATGTGATTTCCACAAAATTCCCTAGCACAACACCGATGAATGTCACTCAAAAAAATCATTGGTGACCGAGATAAAAGACAAGGAGACGAACCCTGATTCATAAAATAATGGGAGAAGACAGATCATCGAAGCAGACCCCACCGCTACGTTTGTGGCCGAAACAATTCAACCAGAAGAACCAACATATCCTGAAGAGCGGGAGTGCCTTTTTCATTCATAGATGTGGGTGAAGGGGACCCATTGCATTGCAATGTTGATGGAGGAATCCATAAGAACCTCATCTTAGTAGAGGTAGTCAAACAATTGGGATTGCCGACAACACCACACCCACATCCATACAACATCGTGTGTCTTCGCCAAGGATGAGATATCCATGTCAACCAACAATGTCAATTGTCATACAACATCCATCCCTTTAAGGATGAGGTATTATGTGATGTTACCCCATTAGATGTCCGTGATGTTCTTTTGGGCCAACCATATATGTGGAAGCGCCATCCTATTTATGAGTCTCAACACCATTTCATTTCATTGTTGATAGCAAAAGCCAATAGAACCTCATCTCAGTAGAGATCATCAAATAGTTGGGATTTTGGACAATACCACACCCGTAGCCATACAACATCGGGTGGCTTCACTAGGGATGAGATCTTTGTTTCATACAACAATGTCAATTTTCATACGACATACATCCCTTCAAGGATGAGGTATTATGTAATGTTTCCCCACTGGATTTTTTTGATGTTATTTTGGGATAACCATATATCTGGAAGCACCATGCTAGTTATGAGTCTTGACCCCATAGTGTCATTGTTACTATGGTGGGTCATTTCTATAATATAGAATATGTAGTTCCAACTATTGTCTCAACTAAACAATGTCGCAAGGTAGTATCTCATACTACAAAATTCAGCTTCTTCACAATCTGATCAAAAGATGAATAGAAGGACACTGCAACCACTACACCCTTAGTCCAAGAACCTTCTATCAGCATAATCATTTCGAAAAGATTGAAGAAAAGCACAAACATTCATTTTTCACAAATCCATCTCATCAGGTTCTCAACAACCTCCCACAAACCAAGTAGTGCAACTTCTCCATCAAGGCAAGCAACTCACCAAGGTTCATATTCGACAAGCGCTTTCCCCTCTCACCCTGGAACTCAACACAATGGAGACCATTGTATCCTAAGGAGGGAGGATTGATCTAGGTGGATATCAGTGACCACCTACCTATTCCAACTGGCTCAAAATAGTTTGATGGTAACTTACTATTTTTAGCATTTTTTCGATTCCTAAACTTCCGAGACCATTTTGAGGGCCTAAAAAATATTTTTTCACTATCAATCACCTCAATGATAGCCTAAAGCTCTTATTAATCTTGTCTCTAACTTGTATCTCCTGAGTAAATATTCCTTTTGCACACGTTCATCTAATCAGGTTCTCAACAACCTCCCAAAAATCAAGCAAAGCAACTTCTCCAGCAAGGAAAGCAACTCACCAAGGTTCATATTTAGCAAGCATTTTCCCCTCTCCCTTGAGAAATCAACACAATGGATACCATTTATTTATAAGGATGGAGGATTTATCCAATTAGATATTTGTGGCCACCCACCTATTCCAACTAGATCAAAACAATTTGTTGGCAACTTACTATTTTTAGAATTTTTTTCTATTCCTAATCCTCCGAGACAATTTTGAGGGCCTAAAAAATGTCTTTTCATGATAGAGCACCTAAATGATAGTCTATGACTCTTATTAAGCCCCCAAAATTAATATCCTCATCGATACCTTTCCAACGAGCTATCGTGCATCCCAAACAGAGATCTATGCAAATGTTACACCCCCAAGAGGTTGATACACCAAACTACCCAAAATGGGGTCCACAAAACTGTTGGATTTTCATCTTTCTGGGTTAAGGTTTTGGATTTTATTTTTGATAAAAAAAGGCCTGTGGAGCCTCATTGTAAAATCATCTTCTTGCGAATGTGAGTAGCCATCAAATATCTTCTCAGAGATAAGCTACCACCATTCTAGCGAGTATTCCACTCTCTATTTCTACAGTTTTGTACATTTTGTTGATTAATAGAAATTGCGTATTTTTGTATATTTGTGTCTCTTTTTATATATCTGATATATCTCTATTATATTATTTGATCTCTTGCAATATCTATGCATATTTTTTTGTTATATCTCTGCCCTCATTTCGTGATGAAAATAATTTGGATCAGTGGATTAGAGCAGGTTGCTCTTGATTGTTTTTCAGTGCATGTCCCCAACGAGGTCTGAGTATGGAAATTTGGGTCTGAAGATTTTCTCTCTTGAGGAAAATACCTCTCGCACACCCAAGAAACCCTCCATGGAGGAACAAAATAAAAATGCAGAGCGGAGGATTCTATCAATCTGTTTCTTGAGAAAACTCTCACGCGATAGAGGGGTGAAATGATGGAGAATTTTCCCACATCCTTCAATGCCTTCCGATAAAACCATGAACGTGTTCATCAAGAGGAAACTTTGGAAGCACCTCTCCTTTCAAGGTACAATTCAATTTTATATTCCCGTATTTGAAGGTCAGATAGATGCAGATTCCCTAGAAAAATGGTTAAATATGCTAGAAGGTTATTTTTCTGTTCACATTTTTTTCGATAGGAAAAATATCACCTTCACACTCCTTAAGACTATCCCCCATGTCAAACATTGGTGGGAAACTTACTGGGAGAAAAGTTTCATAAAGGAGTATGGAATATATGGGGCCAAGCCCACTTGGTATTTTTTTGTAGATGCGTTCAAGGAACATGATTACCCTGTTGGTAACTATGATGACCAATACATGAGATGGAACACACTATGACAAGAGAGAGGCCAAAAAGCGTCGTAGTTCACAAATAATTTCCATACATTGTGCATGAAGTTGAGTATCAAAGACTTTGAGAAGAATCAAGTTCTGAAAGACTGTGTGGCTCTGCATAGGTTCATCCAAACTAAAATGGATTTCCTAGACATCTCATCACTGGGAGCTGCCTATCGATATGTTGTCAAAATCAAGAAGAAATTTAGGTACTATAATAAAAGGGAGTTCGGGTCTACAAATCCACAACAACCAAAGTATGATAAATATGACCCAAACAAAAAGACTCCCGAAAACCAGTCTAAGCCACATGAAAAGAAGGGTCATGGGAAAACAAATAAGGACACTGGAAAGTGGTGTGATTTCCAAAAAATCCCCTCGCACAACACTGATGAATGTCTCTCAAAAAAATCATTGGTAGGTGAGATAAAAGACAACTAGCCAAACCTCGATTTAGAATATGATTCAGAAAATAATCGAAGAAGAAATATCATCGACACAGACCACATTTTTATTGTCACAACCACAACAATTACACCAAAAGAACCAACAGATCCTGAAGAGCGGGAGCACCTCTTTCATTCACACATGTGGGTGAAGGGGACCCCGTTGCATTTTATTGTTTATAGCGGAAGCCAAAAGAACCTCATCTCGACAGAGATCGTCGAACAGTTGGGATTGTCGACAACACCGCACCCACAACCATACAACATCGGGTGGCTTCGCGAGGGAAGATATATTTATGTCAGCCAAGAATTTCGATTGTCATACAACATCCATCCCTTAAAGGATTAGGTGTTATGTGATGTTTCCCTGTTGGATGTTTTTGATGTTCTTTTGGGCGAGCCATATATGTGGAAGCACCATGTTATTTATGAGTCTCGTCCCCATAGTGTCATTGTTACTATGGAGGGTCATCTCTATAAGATACTAGATGAAGTTCTAGTTACAGTCCCATCTAAACAATGCTGCAAGGTAGTATCTCAAACTACAAAATTCAGCTTCTTCACAATCTATTCAAAATATGAATAGAAGGACACTGCAACCACTGCAGCCTTAGTCCAAGAACCTTCTATCAAACAAAAGAAGTTCAACAATATTGAAGAAAAGTGAAAAGATTCTTTTTGCAAACAATCATCTCATCAGGTTCTCAACAACCTCCCACAAACCAAGCAACGAAACTTCTCCATCAATGCAAGCAGCGCAGCAAGGTTCAGATTCAACAAGCACTTTCCCCTCTCCCCCGAGAACTCAATGAAATGGAGACTATTTCTTCCTAAGTATGGAATATTGATCCAGGTGGATATTGGTGGCCACCCGCCTATTCCAATTGGCTCAAAATAGTTTGTTGGCAACTTACTATTTTTAACATTTTTTTGGTTCCTATACTTTCGGGGTCATTTTGAGGGCCTATTTATTTATTTATTTATTTATTTATTTATCTATTTATTTATTTTTTATGATCGAGCACCTCAAACATATGCAAATGCTCTGATTGAGCCTCAAAATTGAATCTCTTCATCGATACCTTTCTAATGAGCTATCGTTCACCCCAAATGGAGATCGTATGCCAAAGTTACACCACTAGGAAGTTGATATACCAAATTACCCAAAGTGAGATCCACAAAACTGTTGCATTTTCATCTTCCGGGGTTAGGGTTTTGGATTTTCTTTATGATAAAAAGGAATTTTGAGACTCATTGTAAWAATATCTTCTTGCAAATGTGAGTAGCCGTCACATCTCTTCTTAGAGACAAGCTGCCACCATTCTAGYGAGTCTTCCACTCTGTATTTCTATAGTTTTGTACATTTCRCTCATTAATAGAAATTGTGTATTACTGTATACAGGGATGATTTTAAGGATGGAAATTTATATTAAAATGTATGAACCTAGGMTAATATTACTAGTCCTTAATATGCAAAATGTAAAATGTTTGGCGATACTTTTGTAAAAATATTCAAATTTATAAGGATTTTATATAGTTTCTATAATTTTTTGGCGATTTTTAAGGTAAAATAATTTTATTCTATAGAATTTGGGCGAATTGTTTTTAGAAAAAATGGAAATTGGTGAATCATTTTTTGGGAAAAACCATGGAAAATTAGCCCCTAAAATCATCTATGACTGTATATATGTGTCTCTTTTTATATATCTGATATATATCTCTTATATTATTGGCTCTATTGCAATATCTCTTTATATTTCTATGTTATATCTCTGCCCCCATTCCTTGCCAAAAATATTCTAGATCGGTGGTAATAGAGCAAGTTGATCTTGATCATTTTTGAATGCATGTCCCTGATGATGTCTGAGTATAGCAAGTTGGGTCTCGAGATTGTCTCTCTTGAGGAAAGTTTCTCTCACACGCACAAGAAACCTTCCATGGTGAAAGAAGACAAAAATGATAGAGCAGATGATTATACCAATATGTTGCTTGTGCAAGCTCTCACGCAACAGAGGGATGAAATAATGGAGAATTATTCGCACATACTTTAATGCCTTCCGATAACAACATGCACATTTTCATCAAGAGGACACTTCGGAAGCACCTCTCCTTTCAAGGTACAAGTCAGTTTTGATATTCTCGTATTTGTAGGAGAGATAGATGCAGATTTCTTATAAAAATGGTTAAATATGCTAAAAGGTTATTTATTTGTTCACAATTTTTCTGAGAGGGAAAAGATCACCTTCACACTCCTTAAGTCTCTCCCCCATCTCAAACATTGGTGGAAAACTTAGTGGGAGAAAAGTTCCACAGAGGAGTCTGGAATATATGGGGTTGAGCCCAATTCAGATTTTTTGTGTGGATACAGTCAAGGAACAATATTACCCTGTTGGTAACTATGACGACCAATACATGAGATGGACCACACTATTTCAAGAGAGGGGCCAAACAGTGTCATAGTTCACAAATAATTTCCATGCCTTGTGCACAAATTTGGGTATCAAAGACTCCGAGTGACATCTAGTTCTGAAATACCTCAGGGCTCTGCATAGGTACATCCAAACTGAAATGGATTTCCTAGACATCTCATCACTAGGAGATGCCTATCGATATCTTGTCAAAATTGAGAAGAAATTTAGGCACCAGAAAAAAAAGGAGTTTGGGTTTGCAAATTCTCAACAACCAAAGTATGATAAAGAAGACCCTAAAACATCCTCCTGAAAACCAGTCCAAGCCAGAGGAAAAAAAGGGTCATGGGAAGACGAAGAAGGAAACTCGAAAGTGGTGTGATTTCCAAAAAATACCCTAGCACAACAATGATGAATGTCTCTCAAAACAATCATTGGTGGTCGAGATAAAAGACAAGGATCTGAACCCTGATTCAGAATATGATTAAGAAAATAATGGGAGGAGACAGATCATCGAAGAAGACCCCACTGCTACTTTCATGACTGCAGCAATTCAACGAGAAGAACCATCAGATCCTAAAGGGAGGGAGTGCCTATTTCATTCACAGATGTGGGTGAAGGGGACTCCATTTCATTTCATTGTTGATAGCAGATGCCAAAAGAACTTCATCTCAGCAGAGGTCATCAAACAATTGGGATTGTTGACAACACCACACCCACATCTGTACAACATCGTGTCGCTTCACTGGGGACAAGAACTCCATGTCAACCAACAGTGTTGATTTTCATACGACATCCATCCCTTTAAGGATGAGGTATTATGTGATTTTACCCCACTGGTTGTCTGTGATGTTTTTTTGGTCTAGACATATATGTGGAAGTGACATGCTATTTATGAGTCTCAACCATGTACTGTCATTTTTACTTTGGGGGTCATCTCCACAAGATACCAGAGGTGGATTCAACTACTGTCCCACCTAAATAGTGCTGCAAGGTAGTATCTCATGCTACAAAATTCAACTTCTTCACAATTTGTTCAAAAGGTGAACGTAAGGGCACTACAACCACTGTAGCCTTAGTCCAAGCACCTTATATCCAACAAAAGCAGGTTGATAATATTGAAGAAAAACACAAATATTCCTTCTACACACAATCATCTCATAAGGTTCTCAACAACCTCCCACAAACCATGCATAACAACTTCTCCAATAAGGCAAGCAACTCACCAAGGTTCATATTCAACATGCGCTTTCCCCTCTCCCCTGAGAACTCAAAGAAATGGAGACATTTTATTCCTAAGGAGGGAGGATTGATCCAAGTGGATATTGGTGGCCACCCACCTATTCCAACTAGCTCAAAACTGTTTGTTGGCAACTTACTATTTTTAGCAGTTTTTCAGTTCCTAAAATTTCAGAGCCATTTTGAGGGCCTAAAAAACGTTTTTCATGATCGAGAAATGCAAGTATAGCCTAAGGCTCTAAATGAGCCCCCAAAATGAATCTCCTCGTCAATAAATTCCAATGAGATATTGTTCATGCCAAACAGAGATTGTATGCCAAAATTATGCCACCGAGAAGTTGATACACCAAACTACCCAAAACAGGGTCCACAAAACTGTTGGATTTTCATCTTCTGGGGTTAGGGTTTTGGATTTTCACTATGATAAAAAGGACTTTGGAGCCTCATTGTAAAAAAATCTTCTTGTGAATGTGAGTAGCTATCAAATCTCTTCTCATAGATAAGTTGCCACCATTCTAGCGAGTCTTCTACTCTATATTTCTACAATTTTGTACATTTCGCTCATTAATAGAAATTGTGTATTACTGTATATATGTGCCTCTTGTTATATATCCAATATATATCTATTATATTATTCTCTCTCTTGCAATATATCTATATATTCTTGTTTTATATCTCCACCCTCATTTCGTGCCGAAAATAATCTGAATCAGTCATATCAAAGCAGGCTTCTCTTGACCATTTTTCAATGCATGTCCCCAACCAGGTCCGAGTATAGCAAGTTGGGTCTCGAGCTTGTATCTCCTGAGGAAAATATCTCTTTCACACCCAAGAAACACTCCATGGTGGAAGAAAAGAAAAAATACAGAGAAGACGATTCTATTAATATGTTGTTTGAATAAGCTCTCATGCAACAAAGAGACAAAATGATGGAGCATTTTTCCCATAGCCTTCAATGCCTGCCAATAACAACAAACACATCCTCATCAAGTGGCCACTTTGGAAGCACCTCTCATTTCAAGGTACAAGTCAATTTTTATATTCCCGTATTTGAAGGTTAAATAGATGCGGATGCCCTAGAAAAATGGTTAAATCTGCTAGACGATTATTTCTCTTTTCAGAATTTTTCGATAGGGAAAATATCACCTTTGCACTCTTTAAGGCTCTTCCCCATGTAAAACATTAGTGGGAAACTTACTAGGAGAAAATTTCCACAAAGGATTCTGGAATATATGGGGCCGAGCCCACTTGGGGATTTTTTGTGGATGCGTTCAAGGAGCAATATTACCATTTTGGTAACTATGACGACCAATACATGAGATGGACCACATTGTAGAAAGAGAGGGGCCAACAATGCCAGAGTTCACAAATAGTTTCCATACCTTGTGCACCAATATGGGTATCAAAGACTTCGAGCGACATTTGGTTCTGAAATACTGCGAGGCTCTTCATAGTTACATCCAAAGCAAAATGGATTTCCTGGACATCTCATCACTAGGAGTTTCCTATCGATATGTTGTCAAAATCAAGCAGAAATTTTGAAACCAGACCAAACGAGAGTTTGTGTATAAAAATATGCAATAACCAAAGTATGATAAAGACGTCCCTAACAAACAACCTCCCGAAAAATAGTCCAAGCCATAGGAAAACAAGGGTCATGGGAAGATGAAAAATGACATTGGAAAGTGGTGTGATTTCCAAAAAATCCCCCCGCACAACACTGATGAATGTCAATCAAAACAATCATCGGTAGATGAGATAAACGAAAAGGAGTTGAACCTCGATTTAGAATCTTATTGAGAAAATAATAAGAGAAGAAATATCATTGATGCAGACCCCACAAATACTGTCATAACCACAACAATTCAACCAAAAGAACTAGCCAATCCTGAAGAGGGGGAGTGCCTCTTTCATTCACAGATGTTGGTGAAGGGGACCTCGTTGCATTGGCTCTATTTCAATATCTATGTATATTTTTGCGTTATATCTCCACCCCCATTTCATGTCGAAAATAATCCGGATTAGTAGTAATAGAGCAAGTTGCTCTTGATCATTTTTCAGTGCATGTCACTTACGAGGTCCGAGTATAGCAAGTTAGATCTCAAAATTTTATTTCTTGAGGAAAATGAATTTTGCACACCCAAGAAACCCTCCATGGTGGAAGAAAATAAAAAACGATAGAGCAGACGATTCTATCAATCTGTTGCTTGAGCAAGCTCTCACGCGACATGGAGACAGAATGATGAATAATTTTTTGCACGTCCTTTTATGTCGGTCTATAACATCAAACACATTTTCATCAAGATTCCACTATGGAAGCACCTCTCCTTTCAATATACAAGTCAATTTTGATATTCCCATATTTGAAGGTCAGATAGATGTGGGTGCCCTAGAAAAATGGTTAAATATGTTAGAAGGTTATTTCTTTGTTTAAAATTTTTCTGACAGGGAAAATATCACCTTCGCACTCCTTAAGACTTTGTCCCATATCAAACATTGGTGGGAAACTTACTGGGATTCAAGTTCCATAGAGGAGTCTGGAATATATGGGGCCAAGCCCATTTGGGAAATTTTTGTGGATACGTTCAAGGAAAAATATTACCCCGTTGGTAACTATGGTGACCAATACATGAGATGGACCACACTACGACAAGAGAGGGGAAAAAAGTGTCGAAGTTCACATGTAATTTCCATACCTTGAGCACCAAGATGGGTATCAAAGAATCTGAGCGACATTTGGTTCTTAAATACCGTAGTGTTTTGTAGAGGTACATCCAAACCAAAATAGATTTCCTAGACATCTCATCACTGGGAGCTCCCTATTGATGTGTTGTCAAAATAGAGAAGAAATTTAGGCACTAGAACAAATGGGAGTTCGGGTTTGCAAATTATCAACAACTAAATTATGATAAAGATGACCCCAACAAACAACCTCTCGAAAACTATTTCAAGCCACAAGAAAAGAAGGGTCACGAGAACACGAAGGACACTGGAAAGTGGTGTGATTTCCACAAAATCCCATGGAACAACATTGATGAATATTGCTCAAAAAAATTATTGGTGTCCGACATAAAAGACAAGGATTCAAACCCCGAATCAGAATCTGATTATGAAAATAACGAGAAAAGATAGATGATCGACACAAACCCCATTGCTACTTTCGCGACAACAATAATTCAACTAGAAGAACCAATAGATCCTGAAGAGGGGGAGTGCCTCTTTCACTCACAAATGTGGGTGAATGGGACCCCATTGCATTTCATCGTTGATAGCGGAAGTCATAATAACCTCATCTCATCAGAGGTTGTCAAACACTTGGGATTATCTAAAACACCACACCTACAACCATACAACATCGAGTGGCTTCTCTGATCTCCGTGTCATCCATGAATGTCGATTGTCATACGACATCCATTCCTTTAAGGATGAGGTATTATGTGATATTTCCCCACTGGATGTCTATGATGTTCTTTTAGGCTAGCCATACATGTGGAAGCTCCATGTTGTTTATGAGTCTCGACCCTGTACTATCATTCTTACTCTGGGGGGTCATTTCTACAAGATACCAAAGGAATTTACAATTATTTTCCCACTTAAATATTGCTTCAAGGTAGTATCTCATACTACAAATTCAGCTTCTTCACAATGTGTTCAAAAGGTGAATAAAAGGACACTACAACCATTAATGCATCCTCAGTCCAAGCACCTTCTATCCAATAGAACCAGGTGAGGAAGATTGAAATAGATATCAATCATTCCTTCTGTACATAGTCATCTCATAAGGTTCTCAAAAACCTCCCACAAACCACGTAGAGCAACTTCTTTAGCAAGGCAAGCAACTCAAAAAGGTTCAGATTCAGCAAGCGCTTTCCCCTCTCCCCCAGGAACAGAAGGAATGGATACCATTGATTCCAAATGAGGGAGGATTGATCCAGGTGGATATCAGTGGTCACCCAGCTATTCCAACTGGCTCAATACAGTTTGTTGACAACTTACTATTTTTAGCAGTTTTTCGGTTCCTAAACTTCCAGGGCCATTTTAAGGGCCTAAAAAACGTTTTTTCATTATAGATAAACACAATTATAGACAAAGTCTCTAATTGAACCCCCAAAATGAATCCCCTCGTCAATACCTTTCCAACGAGCTATCGTGCACCCCAAATGAAGATGTTATGCCAAAGTTATGCCCCCGGGAAGTTGATACACCAAACTACCCAAAACAGGGTCCACAAAACTATTGGCTTTTCATCTTCTAGGGTTAAGGTTTTGGATTTTCTCTATGATAAAAAGGACTTTGGAGCCTCATTGTAAAATCATGTTCTTTTGAATGTGAGTATCTGTCACATCTATTCTCAGAGATAAGCTGCCACCATTCTAGCGAGTCTTCCACTCTATATTTCTACAATTTTGTACATTTCCCTCATTGATAGAAATTGTGTATTACTGTATATATGTGCCTCTTTTTATATATCCTATATATCTCTGTTATATTATTCTCTCTCTTTCAATAAATCTGTATATTTATGTGTTCTATATCTGCCCTCATTCCGTGCCGAAAATAATTTGGATCAGTGGTATCAGAGAAGGCTTCTCTTGATTGTTTTTCAGTGCATGTCCCCAACAAGGTCCGAGTATAGAAAGTTGGGTCTTTATATTGTCTCTCTTGCACTCCCAAGAAACCCTCCATGGTGGAAGAAAATAAAAAAGATGGAGAAGATGATTCTATTAATCTATTGTTTGAGCAATCTCTCATGTGACAGAGGGATGGATTGATGGAGCATTTTTACCACATCCTTCAATGCCTGCCGATAACAAAAGGAACGTCTTCATCAAGAGGCCAATTTGGAAACACCTATCCTTTCAAGGTACACGTCAATTTTGATAGTCCCATATTTGAAGTTTAGATAGATGCGAATGCCCTAGAAAAATGGTTAAATATTCTAGAAGGTTATTTCTCTATTAACAATTTTTTGATAGGGAAACGATCATCTTCTCACTCCTTAAGGCTCTCCCCCATGTCAAACATTGGTGGGAAACTTACTAGGAGAAAAGTTATACAAAGGAGTATGGAATATATGGGGCTGATCCCACTTGGGATTTTTTAATGGATGCGGTCTAGGAACAATATTACCCTGTTGGTAACTATGACAACCAATACATGAGATGGACCACATTGCGGAAAGAGAGGGGCCAAATAGTGACGAAGTTTACAAATAATTTTCATACCTTGTGTACCACGATGGGTATCAAAGACTCTGAGCGACATCCAGTTATGAAATACCGCTAGGCTCTACATAGGTACATCCAAACCAAAATGGATTTCTTGGACATCTCATCACTGTGAGTTTCCTATCGATATGATTTCAAAATCGAGTAGAAATTTAGGCACCGGAACAAACGAGATTTTGGGTATGCAAATCCACAATAACCAAAGTATGATAAAGACGTACCTAACAAACATAATCCTGAAAACCATTCCAAGCCATAGGAAAAGAAGTGTCACGGGAAGACGAAGGACATTGGAAAGTTGTGTGATGTCCACTAAAATCCCCTCACACAACACCGATGAATGTCGCTCAAAACAATCATTGGTGGGCAAGATCAAAGACAAGGAGTCGATTCCCGATTCGAAAAATAATGGGAGAAGACATATCAACGATGCAGACCCCACTGCTACTATCATGAACACAACAATTCACCTAGAAGAACCAACAAATCCTGAAGAGGGGGAGCGCCTCTTTTATTCACAAATCTCAGTGAAGGGGACCCCGTTGCATTTCATTGTTGATAGCGAAAGACAAAATAAACTCATCTCAATAGAGGTTGTCAAACAGTTGGGATTGTCGACAAGACTACACCTTCATTCATACAACATCGGGTGGCTTCACCAGGGACGAGATCTCCATGTCAGCCAGTAGTGTCGATTGTCATATGGCATCCAACCCTTCAAGGATGAGGTATTATGTGATGTTGCCCTGTTGGATGTCTGTGATGTTATTTTGGGCCAACCATATATGTGGAAGCACCATGATATTTATGAGTCTTGACCCCATAATTTCATTGTTACTCTATGGGATCATATCTATATGATACTAGAGGTAGTTCCTATTATCACCCCATAAGTTATGGGAATCAACTGGTGACTGGGATATTATCTGTCTCTAGTATTTTTGTTGACAAATGATTTTTCATTCT
>ML814781.1:127239-144877 GCA_009831015.1 Picea engelmannii | reverse complement strand
GGGGATAGTGGTTAAAAGTAGGAGACTTTAGATGGTTATTTATGCCTGCACTTTAGAACCTTAGTGTAGTCCGTAGGGGGGTTTTCCCACTATAGCAGTGGGAAACTTACTGGGACTAAAGTTCCACAATGGAGTTTGGAATATATGGGGCCAACCCCATTTGGGAATTTTTTGTGGATACGTTCAAGAAAAAATATTACCCTGTTGGTAACTATGATGACTAATACATGAGATGGACCACACTACGACAAGAGAGGGGAAATAAAGTGTCGGAGTTCACAAATAATTTCCATACCTTGAGAACCAAGATGGGTATCAAATACTCCGAGCGACATCTAGTTCTTAAATACCGTACTTTTCTACAGAGGTACATCCAAACCGAAATGGATTTCCTAGACATCTCATCACTGGGAGCTCCCTATTGATATGATGTCAAAATGAAGAAGAAATTTAGGCACCAGAACAAATGGGAGTTCAGGTTTGCAAATAATCAACAACCAAATTATGACAAACATGACCCCTACAAGCAACCTCTAAAAAAATAGTTCAAGCCATAGGAAATGAAGGGTCACAGGAACATGAAGGACACTGGAAAGTGGTGCGATTTCCAAAAAATCCCCTGTAGCAACACTGATGAATGTCGCTCAAAACAATTATTGGTGGCGAAGATAAAAGAGAAGTCAAGTTGAACCCTAATTCATAATCTGATTCAGAAAATAACGAGAGAAGACAGATGATCAACACAAACCCCATTGCTACTTTCGTGACCACTACAATTCAACCGAAAGAACCAGCAGATCCTGAAGAGGGGGAGTGCCTCTTTCATTCACATATGTGGATGAAGGGGACCCCATTTAATTTCATTGTTGATAGCGGAAGCCAGAAGAAACTCATCTCACCAAAGGTCATCAAACACTTGGGATTGTTGAAAACACCACACCCACAACCATACAACATCGGGTGGCTTCTCCAAGGATGAGATATTCATGTCTTCCATTAGTGTTGATTTTCATATGACATCCATCCCTTTAAGGATGAGGTATTATGTGATGTTTTTCCCATTGGATGTCTGTGATGTTCTTTTGGGCCAACCATATATGTGGAAGCACCATGCTATTTATGAGTCCTGACCCCGTACTATCATTCTTACTCTTGGGGATCATTTCTACAAGATACCAGAGGAATTTCAAACTATTGTCCCACCTAAACAGTGCTTCAAGGTAGTATCTCATACTACAAATTCAACTTCTTCACAACTTCTTCAAGGTAGTATCTCATATAGTCCTTTTGTTCAAAAGGTGAACAAAAGGACACTACAACCACTGCATCCTCAGTCCAAGCACCTTATATCCAACAAAATCAGGTCAAGAAAATTGAAATAAATCACAATAATTCCTTCTTCACACTTTCATCTCATCGGGTTCTCAACAACCTCCCACAAACCACGTAGAGCAACTTCTCCAGCAAGGCAAGCAACTCACAATGGTTCACATTCAGCAAGCGCTTTCCCCTCTCCCACAGGAACTGAAAGGAATGGAGACCATTGCTTCCAAATGAGGGAGGATTGATCCAGGTGGATATCGGTGGCCACCCATCTATTCCAACTGGATCAATATAATTTGTTGAAAACTTACTATTTTTAGCAGTTTTTTGGTTCCTAAACTTCCGGGGCCATTTTGAGGGCATAAAAAACATTTTTTCATGATAAAGAAACACAATGATAGACTAAGTCTTTAATTGAGCCCCCAAAATGAATCTCCTCATCAATACCTTTACAACGAGCTATTGTGCACCCCAAACGAAGATGGTATGCCAAAGTTATGCCCCCGAGAACTTGATACACCAAACTACCCAAAATGAGGTCCACAAAATTGTTGGCTTTTCATCTTCTAGGGTTAGGGTTTTGGATTTTCTCTATGATAAAAAGGACTTTGGAGCCTCATTGTAAAAAAATCTTCTTGTGAATGTGAGTATCTTTCACATATATTCTCAGAGATAAGTTTCCACCATTCTAGCGAGTCTTCCACTCTGTATTTCTATAGTTTTGTACATTTCGCTCATTGATAGAAATTGTGTATTATTGTATATATGTGCCTCTTATTATATATCCTATATATTTTTTATATTTTTGTCTCTTTCAATAACTCTGTATATTTATGTGTTCTATATCTGCCCTCATTTCCTGCCAAAAATATTATGAATCAGTGGTATCAAAGAAGGATTCTCTTGATTGTTTTTCAATGCATGTCCCTGATGAGGTCCGAGTATAGCAAGTTGGGTCTCAATCTTGTCTCTCTTGCACTCCCAAGAAACCCTCCATGGTGGAAGAAAACAAAAAAGACAGAGAAGATGATTCTATAAATATATTGTTTGAGCAAGCTCTCATGAGACAAAGGGATGAATTGATGGAGCATTTTTCCCACATCCTTCAACGCTTTCCAATAACAACAGGAACATCTTCATCAAGAGGCCACTTTGGAAACACCTCTCCTTTTAAGGTACAAGTAAATTTTGATATTCCTGTATTTGAAGGTCAGATAGATGTGAATGCCCTACAAAAATGGTTAAATATTCTAGAAGGTTATTTATCTATTCATAATTTTTAGACAGGGAAAAGATCACCTTCTCACTCCTTAAGGCTCTCCCCCATGTCAAACATTGGTGGGAAACTTAATGGGAGAAAATTTCGAAAAAAGAGTCTGGAATATATGGGGTTGAGATGGATATTTTTATAGATGCGGTCTAGGAACAATATTACCCTATTGGTAAATATGACAACCAATACATGAGATGGACTACACCGCGGAAAGAGAGGGGCCAAACAGTGCCTAAGTTTACAAATGATTTTCATACCTTGTGCACCAATATGGTTATCAAAGACTCTGAGTGACATCTAGTTCTGAAATACCACGAGGCTGTGCATAGGTACATCCAAACCAAAATTGATTTCTTAGACATCTCATCACTATGAGTTTCCTATCGATATGCTTTCAAAATCAAGCAGAAATTTAGGCACCAGAACAAATGAGAGTTTGGGTATGCAAATCCGCAATAACCAAAGTATGATAAAGACGACATTAACAAACATACTCCCAAAAACCATTCCAATCCATAAGAAAAGAAGTATCACGAGAAGACGAAGAAGGACATCGGAAAGTGGTGCCATGTCCATTAAAATCCCCTCGCACAAAACTGATGAATGTCACTCAAAACAATCATTGGCGGGCGATATCAAAGACAAGGAGTTGATCCCTGATTCATAAAATAATGGGAGAATACATATCAATGACGCATACCCCACTACTACTGTCACGACGACAACAATTCACCTAGAAGAACCAACAGATCATGAAGAGGGGGAGTGCCTCTTTTATGCACAGATCTTGATGAAGTGGACCCCATTGCATTTCATTATTGATAGCAGAAGCCAGAAGAACCTCATCTCGACAAAGGTTGTCAAATAGTTGGGATTGTCGACAAGACCACACCTGCATTCATACAACATTGGGTGGCTTCACCATGGACGATATCTCCATGTCAACAAGCAGTGTTGATTGCCATATGGCATCCATCCCTTCAAGGATGAGGTATTATGTGATGTTTCCCTGTTGGATGTCTGTGATGTCCTTTTGGGCCAACCATATATGTGGAAGCACCATGACATTTATGAGTCTTGACCTTGTAGTATCATTGTTACTCTAGGGGATCATATCTATAGGATACCAGAGGTAGGTCCAACTATTTTCCCACCTAAACAGTGTCGCAAGGTAGTATCTCATACTATAAAATTCAACTTCTTCACAATCTGTTCAAAAGGTGAAAAGAAGGACATTGTAACCATTGTAGCCTCAGTGCAAACACCTTCTATCCATCAAAATAAGGTCGAAAATATTGAAGCAAAATGCAAAGACTCCTTCTGCACGTAGTCATCTCATCAGATTCTCAACAACCTCCCACAAACCAAGCAACAAAACTTCTCCATCAAGGCAAGCAACTCACCAAGGTTCAAATTCAGGAAGCACTTTCCCCTTTCCCTCGAGAACTCAACGCAATGGAGACCATTTATTTATAATGAGGGAGGATTGATCCAGGTGGATATCAGTGGCCACCCTCCTATTCCAACTAGCTCAAAATAGTTTTTTGGCCACTTACTATTTTTAGCAACTTTTTGGTTCTTAAACTTCGAGGGCCATTTTGAGGGCCTAAAAAACATTTTTTCACGATCGATCATCTAAATGAGAGTTTGAGGCTCAGATTGAGCCCCCAAAATGAGTCTCCTCTTCGATACTTTTTTAACGAGCTATCATGTGCCCCAAACAGAGATTGTATGACAAAGTTGTGCCCCCAAGAAGTTGATACACCAAACTACCTAAAACAGGGTCCACAAAATTGTTGTCTTTTCGTCTTCCGAGGTTATGGTTTTGGATTTCATTATGATAAAAAGGCCTTTGGAGCCTCATTGTAAAATCATCTTCTTGCAAATGTGAGTAGTCGTCACATCTATTCTCAGAGATAAGATGCCACCATTCTAGCTAGTCTTCCACCTGTATTTCTACAGTTTTGTAGATTTCTCTCATTAATAGAAATTGTGTATTACTGTATATGTGTTCCTCTTTTTATATATCCAATATATATTTGTTATATTATTGTCTCTCTTGCAATATCTCTATATATTTTTGTGTTATATATCTGCCCTCATTTTGTGTAGAAAACAATCCAGATAAAAAAATAGTTATGGTGATAATAACTGACTATTTCTAAAAAAAATCTAAATATATTTGATCAAAGGTTAATAACTATCTCTAATAAGCTATACTTTTAAAAGAAATTGGAAACGATCCCTAAATTACCATTTTTAAGTTACATTTTCAAAAAGAATAGGCAATGAACATTAATTAAATTCTTAGAATTATTTTTGATATTTACCTTATTTTCATGAACTTAAAATTTTAACATTAAATGCTAAAGGTGGGACCCCAAGGACCCCCATTTCAGGATGTATTTTAATGGATTTAGACCCATATGGCTTCACATAGAGAAAATATAATTTAAGGTGTTTTCTACATTTTAGCAGACATAGCGATCATTTCATCAATATGGGTTATACTCTCTAACAAGAGTGTATGATGAGAATGGTATTGACAAACTGTTACCAAGGTTTTTTTGGAAACTCGATCAAGGTTTTTAGTCTGATCCAAACATGGAAATACTTCAAATGGAGATAATTTGAGTAGAGAAAGTGTATAGTGCACAAGTTAAGTGGTTGGATGATCAATTATAGGGATGATTGACTAAGGATAAACTGATAGAAGAAACCAACCAGGGAAAGAATTGACTAGAGTTAAAATTGATAGGATATATTTCACCTAGTAGAGTTAGTTGGAAAGGCACATTGATGATTAGGGAACAAAAAAAATGGTTTCATGTTGATGGAAGATGCCAACAAATATTTGGATGGTTCAAGGAAAATTTTCATGAGAATTTGTAGAAGAGAGTATGTTCAACAAGTAGTCGAACAATTAAGAATTATGTCAAATGGAGGTGTTGATCAACTAACATGCAACTCACAATTATCATGGAGCTTGAATGATCACAATGGTTTATTTAAGGGAATTTCACCAAGCCTTGAAAGAAATACCAAGTGTATGGGTGAATACTTTATCTAAAGAATCACACGAATTCCATGTGTGTGCCACATCGGTAATAACTGCTAAAATTTTGTTTTCCATTTGGACAATTGGAATCTATTACATGTGGAAGGAAAATTGTTGGTTAATTGCAAAGATAGTGAAATTGATTCTTGGGGATGGCCCATAAGAATTTTGATTGAAAGATAAAGATGAGTTGAAGAAAAATGACATAGTTGTAAATGAGTCAAGCTTTGTAGTTGTCAAGACACAGATATACCAAGAACAATAGGAATTTATTAGAAAATCCACACTTGCAATAGTATATTACTTTATTAGTGAGATATATGAAAAGGATAAAATATTTGTAGTCATGGAGACACATAGAGAAACAAGTTACTTAAGGTGAGTAGAGAGAAGTGAGAATAATGTGGATGCCATACCCAATAACCTTTTTTCAACCATCGGTTAATCATTGGTAGAATTTTTGGGAAAGGAAGATCCATAAGTAGAGACCAATTATCTAAAAATTTGATTGGTATTTTTTTATAAATGGTAAGCTTGTGTAGTCCATGAATGAACCAATATAAGAAACCATAAGCCTAGTTGAATATTAGAAAATCCAACTGAGAAAGTCAATTGAGGGGTCACAACTGACAACGAGATTTTTTATGGAGAAGAACATATCTTGAGGAAAGATAGACTTCAACTCATTTGTTGTAATTGTTCAACATTGTAAATGTCACATCATTATGTAGAGAGCCACAATGAGAAGGAAATGTTTACAAATGAGAAGAAATTGACAACCAAGCAATTTATATGAAGATAAGTAGTGAAATATCATTTTTGGGATTATCTACATAGAGTAAGTCGTTAATATATAACCCATGTCCATGAGTATTAGTCACCACTAATAAATTTATCATGGAAATATGTAATATATTGATGATTTAATCTACATGAATAATCCCAAAAATGGTATCTCAAGATGAGTATAATCAAGTAATTTTTAACACAATACTATGGATATGGAATCCTAATAGCCATGGAAGATTACATGTGTAAGCATTTTTTAATCAACATATCTTATGTATATTGAATTTTCTTCCCTGTGAAGGTTATCCTTTAAAACATGGTTAAATTGTGTATGAACATATCTGTATGATTATTTATTTCTTATTTAGTTGGAATCTTAGTGAGGAAATGAATCTCGGCTAGAATAATCACATAATGCATTTGTTTTTGTTATTTTTAAAAATTTGAGTGTCATTTAGAGATTTTAACTCACCCAATGGATTAAAATTTCCTTTGGTATCAAAGGAAAATAATTATGATTCAATGAGTTGTAGTAATAAGGAATCCGTCGGGGCGGGCTGATCTGGTTTAGGGTTCTTCAACAGCACTGCGCCGCATTGCCACAACACTCGCCTCGCTAGGGCTCATGTCTCAGATGGAAGGAGGGCCAAATGAAGCCTCTTATAGCCAGGCCACCACAAATGGAAACTCTGGAGAAGGTTTAAAATGACCGAACTTTGAGCCCCCACCAGATCTGCACTCAAAACTTTTGGTGGAAGGAACCTTCAAGGATCGAGAGATGGACATTGATCCAAAGAATGCAACTATCCCGGCTAGAATGTCAACTGCATGGATGCTGGGAAAATGCATCCCACAAGCACCACAGGCCCCAAAATACATCATCAGCTCACCACGCATAGAAGAGAAAAAGAAATATATGAGAGACTACTCCCTTGTAGGAAAATTCCTAGGGCTTTGGCCTTCAGAGCGTGATCTGATCAAATGGATACAATACTGGTGGAAGCCAAGAGGACACTATGAGCTACAACTAGGTTCCAAGGGGTTCTTCACAATCATATTCCACAACCTCCAGGACTGTAATCACATATTTGATGGGGGGGCATACTCCTATAGCTCGACAAGACTCTTCTTAAGATTCTGGACTGAGAAGTTTAGCCCTAAAAAGGAGGATTTTGCCCATGCACCTGTATGGATTAGACTGTACTCTCTCCCCTAGGAATTCTAGCTGGAAGAGGTCTTGGCTGGCATAGGTAACACCATAGAAATATTTATTAAGTCTTCAGAAGCCACCAAGCAGAGGCGCTACACATCTTATGCGTGCATCTGCGTATACCTGAACATAGCCAAGCTGCTACCGGGATCCATAATACTTGAATATCATGATGAGGACTGGACCCAAACCATTGACTACAAACACATTTTGTTCCGATGCAGGAAATGCCACGAACATGGTCATCTTTTCAGAGAGTGCCCCCTCAATGCTACTCACAAAGAAGAGAACCCAGAAAGAGGAAAAGATAAGGACGACTTTGCTCAACCAACAGGAAAAAGAAGCCAAGGAGGACGAAAGCAACCAACCCAAGTAAGTAAGGATCCTTCCACTAGTAATAAATATGCAATTCTACAAGATCAACCAGAGAATCCCACAACCCTAATAAACCCCAATGAACCCCATATGGATAATCCTCCTCAATCTATGAGCTAAGGGGAAGAACGACCCTCACAGGGAAAGGAATCAGATCACCCCTCTCTGGACACGGCTGTGGACCAACAAGAATTTCTTGAGACAGAGGACTGTGATGCAGAAATGGAGCTAGCAGAGCAAGAACTAGCCGGGGTGGATCTGGAGCACCTCGAGCACGCCTATAGGCATCAAAAACTGTACACCATACCTAGGGATCAATTACGGAAGGCACACAAGGTCTTTATTAACTCATCTGCTGGATCCATAGCTCGATCAAGCAAAGGTCTGGAAATACAGGGCGGTCAGTCAAAAAATCAGAATAAAACTTAGAAAGATGAAAAGAAAAGAGGCAGGAAGTCCACCAACAAGCTTATACAAGAAATAGGCCACTTCATGGTAAAATCAGGGCAAATCAACCTTATCTCAGACAACTTCCCTCCTCTCCCCACCCCCCAGTCATTATGAATATTATCTCATGGAATATCAGAGGCCTCAATGGACGTAGCAAGCAAAAAATGCTACGAGATCTGATCTTTGCGGAAAAACCTGACATAATACTTTTACAGGAAACAAAGTGTACATCCGAAGACATAGACATGCTACTCCCCTATTGTTGGAAGCAAGGGGATGCAGCTTCAACTGCAACCATAGGCACAGCTGGAGGACTGGCTATCCTATGGAACACCAACTCATTGCTGTTGGAAAATTTTGTCACCACCAAGTGGTCCATCACTGCAGATTATAGGCTTATTGGTTCTAACAAGCCGGGACACCTGACCAATGTCTATGGCACGTCCAACCCACAGGATAAGCAAGCCTTTCTTAGGAACTTAGAATACCTATCCAATCTAACTCGACATAATAGATGGATTGTTGGTGGAGATTTTAATCTCATACGCAGTCTGGAGGAAAAAAAGGGGGGATCAAGACGCCTAGATCAAGATTCCAGTGACTTTAACAGCCTCATAGACAACCTCAACCTTATCGACCTAGAAGCCATCAATGGCAATTACACTTGGACAAATAGAAGAACCAGATCACATCAAATCGCCTGCAAACTAGATGGATTCCTCATCTCTGACTCCCTTATGATGGAAGGAACAACTCTAGAAGCCAGTATTCTGAATATTCCTAGCTCGGATCACTGGCCTATCCATCTATGGATGGATGTGTCGGCCACACCAGGGAAGAAACCCTTCAGGTTTGAACAGTTTTGGCTCAACCATCCAGATTTCCAAGCAAAGATCCAGGATTGGTGGAGGGAGGCATAGGTCCCCCGCGGCTCCAAAATGTACAGATTTCAGAAAAAGTTAAAGAACCTCAAACAAATTCTCAAATTCTGGAATAAGCAAACCTTTGGCAATATCTTTGACTCCCAAAAGCAGCTGTCAGAACAGATGGGCAAGATTCAAAATCAGATCCGGATGCAAGGGTTAACGAACGAGCTAAAAGCTCAGGAAGCAAAAGTAAATCAACAGCTAGAGGCCAGGAAAAGACAAGAAGATATTTTATGGAAAAAGAAATCATGCATCCAATGGCTCAAGGAGGGGGAACTAAACACCAAATTATTTCACAGAACTGTCATCCACATATGTCATTCTAATATAATTATGCACTTAACTTCCATCAATGAGGAGCCCATTCATTCCCATGAAGACTTGGAGACGACACTGGTCGACTATTACAAAGATCTCCTCATGGAACCATTCCCAGATAGATCTGTGGCCATAGCTAAGGTCACACAACATGTGCCCTCCCTTGTCACCCTAGAGAAAAACTCAGCCTTACTTTGGCCCATTACAATTGAGGAGGTGGATCAAGTGCTTCAGGACACCCCCAAATGCAAGGCACCTAGACCCAATGGCTTCACCAGAAATTTTTTCCACCATTGTTGGCCACTGATCAGGGTAGAGGTATGGGAAATTATTGAAGATTCCTGATCCACAGGACAAGTCCTTCAGGCTCTCAATGCGACTTTCCTCACCCTCATCCCCAAATAGGGGCATGCTCACCATCCTAAGCAGTTCAGACCCATAGCCCTCTGTAATGTCATCTACAAACTCCTAACAAAAGTGATTTCCCGAAGACTCAAGCCCATCCTACCGACAATCATTTCTTCAGAGCAATCGGGCTATGTTGAAGGCAGACAAATCCTGGATAGCGTCATCCTAGCCCATGAAGTGATCCACTCTTTGCAGAAGACCAAAACACCAGGTATGCTCTTTAAACTAGACCTTTCTAAGGCCTTCGATAAGATAAGTTGGGGCTACATGCAGGAATAGCTCCTTGCCTTTGGCTTTGATAAGATATGGGTAACCTGGATTCTGAATCTAACCTCCTTGACATTTTTTTCCATTCTTATCAATGGTGTTCCCTCTCGTCCCTTCTCCCCCTCAAGAGGAATTAGACAGGGAGACCCTCTCTCCCCATTCCTCTTCATTATTATGGCCAAAGGACTTAGTCGATCTATTCATGTAGCTGTTGCAAACAACCTACTGACAGGCCTCCCTTTGCATGGCATCTCCCCCCTTATCTCACATAGTCAATTTGTGGACGACACATTTTTTATGGGAACCCCAACTGCTCGTGAAGCAAACTCCCTCCTCTCGATCCTCCAAACCTTCTCTGAAGCCTCGGGTTTGGACTGTAACAAAGATAAATCCCAAATCTTTTTCTTCAATACGCCCCCTCTGATTCAACGCCATGTCTCTGATATCTTAGGATTCAACAGAATCTCCCTTCCATCCAAATACCTTGGCATCCCCTTGATTGATAATGCCCTCAAGAACTCCTCTTGGGAACATCTCTTGTCCTCATTCACCAAGAGGCTTTCTTCCTGGACCCTCAGAGTTCTAAACCTTCCTAGTCGTCTCACTCTTCTTCGAGCTGTTCTTCAGGCCCTTCTTGTCTACACCTTCTCGGCACTGGCTGCTCCAAAGTTTGTCCTCACAACTATTAAAAGATTACAAAGAAATTTCATCTGGCAAGGCCTAAAAAAAGGAAGAAAATAACACTGATCAGTTGGGACAAACTTT
Organism: Picea engelmannii; assembly: GCA_009831015.1. Taxonomy (NCBI): domain Eukaryota; kingdom Viridiplantae; phylum Streptophyta; class Pinopsida; order Pinales; family Pinaceae; genus Picea; species Picea engelmannii. The sequence continues at coordinate 133,715 of ML814781.1, read as the reverse complement.
GCCAACCCAAAGCACAAGGAATCCTGGGATTACGGGACCCCTTTATCATGAACAAATTTCTAAGTGCCAAAATATGGTGGTGGTGGCTAAAAAACCCTAAGGATCTCTGGGCATGACTCTGGAGGAAAAAATATGTACCAGATGTGGCGGAAAAGAACTTAATACGATGGAACGGGGACAACCCAGGCTCCTTAATCTGGACAACGGCTAAGCAGAACAGACAGCTAGTTACTCAGCATGCTTTCTGGGAAATTAGAAACAGGAAAACAACTCTTTTCTAGAAAGATTCCTGGCAGCAATGGCCAACTCTGGACCACGAGGATTGGGATGAGAATATCAGTACCCAAGCTACACTTGCGGGCCTGACAAGAGTAGCTGATTATTGGAAGGAAAATCCCCCAGAAGACACATGGCAGTGCTGGGACCTTAACAGGGAACGCATGAATCTGGAAGCGCACGTGGATCTGGGACCCTGGCAAGAGGAAATATCCAAAAGGAAAATCCCCAAGCTCGCAGGAGAGGACATCCTCCAATGGGGATACTTTTTGCGGGGCACCTACAACATACAGGAAGCCTATCAAGTCAAAAATGAATTAGATCCTCCACCTACAAGGAAAGTTTGGCCCAAAATCTAGAGTCTTAAACACTGGCAGAAAATTACCCTCTTTCTCTGGCTCATTTCCCACTCGAGCATTCTAACCTGGGATAAATTCTCAAAAAGAGGTTTTGTTGGGCCTTCTATATGCATGCTTTGTGGAGAGGCAGATGAAACCATGAATCATCTCCTCAATTCCTGCCCTTACACCAAACAAATTTGGGATCAAGTTGCGTTTATCATGCGTACCTTGGATCGCGAAAGAGATAGTATCATTGATACCATTACAGACTGGAGGGACCAAGCTTTCCAATCTCCCCTCCTAAATCGTATATGGAAACTACTTCCAGGCTTCATTCTGTGGCAGGTTTGGAAAGAAAGAAATAGGAGGCTTTTTAGAAATGTCTCCCTTCCGTGGCAACACTGTTGGAACCAATGCCGACTCAATATTCTGGAAACTCTCAACCTTCAGTTATGGACTGGAAAAGACTTGATCAACAATCCTTCAGAACTCCTAATCCTTCAGTACTGAAATCCTCTTCCTTCTCATCACCCACTTCCCCCCTCTTCTTTCCCCCCCCTTCTCAACATCCCCTCCTTTTGGTCTGCCCCCCCAGTCGACTTCATCAAGCTCAATTTTGACGGAGCCTCTAAAGGAAATCCAGGAGCAATGGGCTATGGAGTAGTCTTTCGCAACCATCATGGGCACATCATTCTCATAAATGAAGACTCCCTTGGTCACACCATGAACAATGCGGCGGAACTTTGGGGGCTTCTTAGAGGACTACAATTAGCCATTGAGCACAATTTCACCAAGCTGATTGTAGAGGGAGATTCTCAAATCATCATCAATCTCCTTCGCAGGATTTTAAATGGAGAAAACCCAGACATAATTTCTCCCAGTTGGAGACTCTCACACGGGCTAAAGACTATCACAGATTTGCTACAACCCAATCAGGCCATTATATCTTCTCATATCAGGAGAAAGGCGAATCAAGTTGCGGATGAACTGGCTAATCTGGGGACCAATTGGAATGGACCGAAACTCCTTTGCAAAACGTCCCTCGATCCTGATCACCCCATTCTCCAGCAATATATCTGTAAAGCTGGGGAAGTGGACACACCCCCGGATGGGGTGCTAGTGCAGGCCAACTAGCACGAGGAGGAAGAATGGGTAGGCCAACGAGGCAGGGAGCCATGTGATGAGCTCGTGCAAATGCCCGCCACCCCAATCCTACATTAAATTGACCTTACGCTGTTGCAGCAACTTTAATTCTGCTACACCTGTCCCCTTTACAATTTACTCTATGGCTCCGTTGTTTGTGTTAGCTTCTCACCCTCGCTCATGGACTGACTTGCTCCTCCCTCCGCTGCCCTGGCCTGGTTCAAACTGGACCTTCATGGTGATTACATCCCCTCCCATCTCCAGGCTCTATACTTCTGCCTAGTGCACTTAGTCTTTTCTTGCATTCATTCGACGAATCTCATGCCGCATCAAAGGGGACGGCTGTGAAGAGGCTCTCCATGGCATCCTCATCGTCCCCAGGCCTCTGTCTCGCCCCCTGGTTCTCCCTCCACGATTTCCTCACCACCTCTCTAGCCTGAGCCAACATATCTCGCCTCCTCCACCTCGCCTGTCTCTTGGTTTGATTGCTTAGCCATCATTGACAGCTCTCCGGGCTCTTCTTCACGATACCTTCCCGTCCCTTCGAATTCCATCACTTTTGAGCCTCCCCACGCACCAGTAGCTGGCTCCTCAAGGCCGCCCATGGGGGTGCCACCTCTTGTTCGAAGGGCCCGAAACAATGTGAACCCATCCTCTGACTCCCTCTTTGACTCGTAGCTGAAAGAAAGTTTTACTCTTCTCTACGGTCTAGTCTTTGAACTTCGTCAGGGGATGGAGGACCTCCAATTCCATCTGCAGATCACGGATGGAAAGATCTTGACCCTCCTTCAGATTCTTTCCTCCCTCCAAGATGCTTTCTCCCCTGACCCAGTAGGTGCGGCTTCAACAGAGGAACCCCATGCAAAGACTAGCGGAGGAAACGACCAGACGCAGTGTTCCACAAAGATTGTTGTGGAGCAGGCCAAGCATGAGGACACGGAGAAGGATACAGGACAACATGCACTACAGGACACCTCGCCAGTCGCCAGCAGGGATGAGAGCAACGTGGACACTACCATGCAGTTGGAAAGCAAAGGGACACTCATCGAAGAGGAACCTTGGCATGAGGCTGTTCTTGCCACCTGGCCAAGTTATTTGCCAAGTGTTTGAGCCCATAGGGGCTCTTTACTTTTTCAATAGTTTTTTTTTAGCTGCATTCCAGTCAGCCTAGTTCTGCTCTAAAAGACTGTTAAATTTTCAATGCTCGACTTATCCAGCTAGCTGAACTGGTTTCCCCTCTATTGGGGAAATTCAGTAATTATAGTACGGTTACTATCTGGTTCTTGTACCTCTGGCTTGGTTTTTTGAAGGCCCTTTATATATAAAACCTCTTCCTTACAAAAAACAAATAAGGCATCCGTCGGAAAATATCCTAAGATAGAATGACTATAGAAACTATGGAAGATCAATGAACAAATCGAAGAGGATAACAAGAATCCAAGGAACGTAGTATAACAGTTGGAGAAGGAGAATGAAGACCTACATAAGACTCTATAAATTCATGAGAAATGTCTAAAGGAATGGCATGACTAAGATGTAGTTAAACTATGAAAATAATTAGTATCCAAATAAAACAAAGTGTCCAATCCTCAAAGGTAGTTGGAAAAGATGAAAGAAGAGAGGAGGTGCACTTATACTAAAAATGCGTGAACCATGAAAAAATAAAATATAGTAATAAATTCATCTTCACCCATTACACAAATTAAATCGTAATTTGATACCTTTTGGTAGTTTCAAAAAATATACCAAAGGGATAGGCTCAAATTTGTTGAAAAAATAGTTTTAATGACTGATGACTTGAAAAAGTGTGTAAGATCAAGAAATGAAGAGACCCATTGTAGTGTGTTCCAAACAACATTAGGTTAGTTGAGGATATAATGGGCGTATGATAACTAAGGATGAATGTTCTAATATAGCCCCAAGTAATTTGAAGCCTTTGAGGATATTTTTTGTGAAGACTCAAGATGGAGGAATGTCAATAAATCCAAGTGAGGAGTTAACCATAAAGAATAATTAGAAAACTTATGCACACTATAGAAATACATCAAAAAGAAAAAATAATAACTTATGTACACTCCAACAAATGGAAGATGATGCAAAGTAAATTGAAAGTTGAGGATTGGTCCAAAACAATATTCTAGAAGGTCTAAAACATTATCACAATTGAGGGTTGAGGAAGTCAAAACCCTACCCCTAGATGGCTATCGGGTGATGTTAAATACTAATCCACTAATAGGATAAGGAGTTCCATTATTTAGCATTATATTTGTTCCATATTTCAGAAAATCACATAGGAGTGGTATTTTGAGAGCACAATAGAGGAGGAGAGATATTGTAACAACCATACAGGAAACAATGTCAAAAAAAATCCACAGATAGTGCCTCTTACTTTGTATTTTCATTTGAAGAAAAGATAGCAGAATGACTTCACCTTCTAGCTAGGTTTTATCTCATATTGGGTTTCCCAGGTTATATCTTGTGTTTATTTGTGGATGGAGTGTGAGTATTTATTTAAATTCTCTACTTTTTGCATTTCATCTATTTCATACATTTTAATTAGAAAACCAATAATTAAAGAATTTGAGATCTAAAGGAAATTAACCTTCACAGTAAAGATTTCAGTATTTTATTAGATCTACTGTGATGAACTATCTAGTGGAATATCTATGGTAGTTTACAAACCATATTGGTATAATCTTAGGTTTTCTCGAGGTATTTGTGGAAAGTTGTAGGGATACAGGAATCAGTTTAAGAAGAAAGTCTTAGAACCCTAGCCATGGCCAACAAGTTTATTCATAACAATCCTTGAAATATGGTAGAGGAAAGATTCGTGAGGTTGTAAAAGAAATTCACTGACATATCTCACAATATGTCCCTTCTGATGATGGATCTAGCAATAAATATCACACCATTTAGAGAAAGTGGAGGCTCGATCTTAGAGATTAAATCATAAGGGAAACTGGGGGATAATGAAGACCCATAAAATGAGTAGTGTAAATAACCCAAGAAAGAGTAGTCGAGTTCCAGTACCATAAACTCTTCACATTATTTATTCAATATGGAAGAAAATTTGGACATAAATTCATACCGAGGTGATATCAATGGTTGTAGCAACTAGAATTTTATTTTAGCATTCACCATATAGATGAAGAAAAAAAGATATCATCTTCCAGATTGAAGTTAGATGACCACTCTTTGACCTGGTGGGAAATCCATACAAAAACATTTAGGCTTGAGAGTGATCCTCCGGTAACTAGGTGGGAGGAATTTAAAACCCTCATCAAGTTCCAATTCTATCCTATCGGGTATGTAGAGTACTAATGGATCAATGGCACTACTTTAGGAATAAGTAAAGGCAGAGTGTACATGAGTACACCACCAAGTTAAGAAAGATGACCTTCATGTTGGGTATCTCTCCCAAGAACCCAGATGTACTCCTCAAGTATCTAGGGGGTTTGCATAGCCATCTATGAACACAAGTGATGCTTTTCAAGCCAAGGATAGTGGACAATGCATGCACATAATCATAATATATGGAAAACATAGGACACAAGAAAGGGAATCCAAGCGATTCAAGGAGGAAAGAGCATTAGGAAGCTTCCAAGGAGGGAAAGAAGAGGTGGAAAGGGTGAAAGGATAAGAAGATGGAAGCCATTTCACATCAATGAAAGGATCCTAGCAACCATTGTAACCATTGCAATATTGATGGGAACATTGAGGAAAAGTGTTGGAAACTACATCTAGAGTTGAACCTGAAGAACCACAAGAAGGATGCAAAGAAAAATTATCTTCTAGCCACAAATTCAAGAAGTCATGTTGAAAGAAACTCCGATGTGGATGAGAATATTGTTTGCACATCTATGTAGAAGGAGGTTAATTTGAGTAGCGTTCATCACTAGGAATAAAAGGAGATGGCCAAATTCTTCCACATCAAGATTTAGGTCAAGAAGACTAATATAGACACTCTATTTGACTTTGGTTCATAGGCTAATCTTATAGCAGTGGATTTGGTCAGCAAAATTGGATTGGAGGTTTGTGAGCATCCTAGCCCATATCCATTGGGATGGGTAAACAAGGATGCAAAGATCAAGGTAACAAAACAATGTAAGATTAAATTTGTTGCAAGTGTTTATTTTATTGATGAAGTTGAATTGGATGTAGTATCCCTTGACATATGTGGAGTAGTGTTTGAAATCCCCTACATGTATATGAGGGATAAAATATTCATGTAGAGAGCAAACCACTACTCACTAATCAAGGATAGGAATTCCTACTTAATTAACACACATAGAGGAAAGTCAAAGATCTCACTACTAATTGCAAACCAAGMCAACTAAGAAATAAGTTTTACTTTTCTTAAGAGAACACTGGACCGAGGATGAGTGGATAAGATTAAAGGAATCCCTTGAGGGGTGTACTAAAGAGAAGAAACATCAATAAAAGGATTTTATATAGACATAGAGAGGTGTGTTAATATTATGGTAGCTGTGGGAGGTATTTACCCCCATGTGTGAACCTGACGAGAATAGAAGACTTCGAGAAGCAAGAGAAACCCTAATGAATTGGCTAATAACCCTAGAAGCCTTGTCGGCTCAAGAAGATAATTTATATTAGGCTATTAGCCTCCAAGAGAAGAATTCGGCCAGAATTAATAATAATATATTGAACAGACACATACCCAGAAAGAGAAGTCGGCCCAGTAAACTGGCAGGATTA
>ML814781.1:98272-109382 GCA_009831015.1 Picea engelmannii | reverse complement strand
TTTTAGTCAGTTATTTCCTCTTGAAATACCTCTTGAATTCCTTCCATGTGATATCTTTCTCTCTAATGTACTGCACTTGCACAAGCTGATCCCACCACATGGATGCTTTTCCCTTTAGTTGATACATCGCAATTCTTCCTTCTGCATGAGAGGAATAATTATGCAGTTGGAAATATTTCCTCATGCCAAGAAACCATGTTTGACATCTTCCTCCTTCTTATGTTCTCCATCAAACATAGAAGGCTTAATCTTGTTCATCTCCCCTTTCAATTCATCCACTCTAGATCTTCGGTGTTTTCTGGTAGGGGATGGGCTTGAACTACTGTGTGCTTCCTTATCGAAATGTTTAGGGGAGTGACGACGATGTCTGCTACCACTCCTCGATCCTCTTTTTCTCTCAGGGGTCTTGCGACTCCTTGTTTTGCTTGTGTCACTCTCCTTTTCCAATTTCCTTTCTATTCTTTCCAGGTTCTTCAACATCTTTAAGTTGAATTCACCCTGCCAATCCCTGATCCTCATGAGCTTTTGGCTATCGGCTCGACGAGCCTAGGCCTCTCTCTGCAATCTTTCAATGATTTTCATCATATGTCCTTCCTTATCCATCTCTTTTCCTTGCCCATTAGAGTTTGACCCTTCGACTCCCAAGTTGACATTCCTTCTTTCTCTTTCGTTCTCTGAATTGGAGGCAATCCACACCTCTTCCATTTCTATACTCGACGTCGATTCGCGGCTTTCCTAACACTCATTGAACTCTGCACACACAACGTGCAGTCAACCGAAGTTTGTCAGGCCTTAAACCCTTAATTAAACTACAATAATCATAAACCAACCCGAATAAGAAAATGTTTCGACTTCACAAATTTTTCGAGTTTCGCTCGGCTTTGTAATTTTCGGGTGATAGCCCCCGTTTTCTTAGTCCCCAACCCATGCATCCATGGGCCATGATCAAATGCTAAATTGCTAGGTGCTACAAGGCTCTCCAAATGAAACTTCATTTTTTGAGATTTTGGGCTTTGGGGTTTCGGGTTTTAGGGTTTTGGTCCCAAAGGTTCTCGCACTTGCTTCCCTCTCCAACTCCTGACTTCTGAAAATTCGATTTCCTTACTCTCTGGTCCCATAGCACAGTTGTCTCCCACCAAGGTAGTGACACATGGTGTCCTTAAGAAGGTCCACCGCACTCTCAACGATGTCAGGGGCCCCACTACTTTCACTTTTCGTTTCGGAGTTTCGGGCATAAGGAGTTCGTGTATCCACACATCTCGAACTTTCGTTTCCCGAAATTTCAAAATTACGGTCTATCATCTACTTGATCTAATCGTCATGATTTCCCATAATCTGACGACTCATATCTCATCGGCATTTAGCATATCGGGATTTTTTGTGTCACGAGGTCGAAGGATTTTCCACCTTCGTCCTCCCTATTCCCGAAATGTCAATTTCTTCTTGGACAATTAACGGTCCAAATCTCTCTTAGATTGACGGTTGTGATCCAATCGTGAATTCGCATTTTGTGAATTCTCACGAACTCACCCTTAGACCATTTCAAGTCACGAGTCAGCTAAAGGCTGATCGCTCTCCATGCGTCTTGTCCGATGGACGGTCCTGACGAATTCAAGATCTCGCGTATCGCGATTTCCACACTCTTGTGCCACTCCAAAGGGTTTTAAACCTTGTGCTCGTTCTCCATATTTGACGGTCGTGAGGGTTCTCCTTTCCTTCCGAACATATCCTATGGCTCCAACACTTCTAGTGTAGAGTTCTCTCTCTCCCAGTGGCCATATACCACACTGGCTGTAGTTTTATAATACCGCTACACCTCCTAAGCTTTGTAACATGGTCAAGTAGCCCGTTGACACTCAAAAACATTCTGAGGTATGAAATTAGTCCTCTAGGCACAATTTCCTTCTCAAAACCTCGATCCAAAGACCACTTATCTGGTCCATCCAGGCTCAATGTTGAAACTAGGCTCTGATACCAAATTGTAACGTCCCCCGGCCACTGGCCCAGGTAAACGCTACTGTGCAGAACAACATCGCTCTCATACTTAATTAATAACATGCATTTAAGTCCATTTAAACACATTTAACTAAGAGTAAGCACAAGATTACTGCTAACATAAATAATCCCTGACATTAACAATAATTCATATGCACAATAGAATACATGATACATATAAGCATCACAAGCATGCAAAACATAATATTAAGCATAAGCTGATACTTATCTTTGAAACTGTAGTAATTCTACCAACCACGTGTAGGCCTTCCACGAACCTCCCAGCCTTAGACCACACTGCTCATCATGCTCAGTAGTGGGTCACCCCCGAGCTGGGACTAAGCTCCACCCAAGGAAAGGAATCCTAGTCTAGGCTGAGGTTACAGGGAAAACTGCATAGAGAAACCAGAAGGATTCTCTCCAGGAGCCTTCTTATGCCCACTACTCACGGACTCTCATTTCCCACATGCCTGTTCCACCCGGGAGTATACACCTTCACAAGCACAGTCCATCGGTGCTTCACCTCCCTCTATGTGTCTCGGCAACAGGCCATATCATGAATTCTCAGAGCTTTGTAGATGGTGCTGGACTCTCTCTGGGAGAACACCACTTCCAACAGACTCTCTCACCTGAAGAGAGTTGCTCACAAGCCTGACAACCTGCCTCTTCAACTCAATTTTCAACACAGTCGGGCAACCACGAGGCTCCACACAAACATACAATGGTATGCAAGACACACACATTCAAGCATTACGCGACCACAATAGTCCACTGGAACATAGACACACGCTTCTCCAAAACTGGTGACAAACATATGCTACAACATAACAAGGCTCAACAATTACAGGACATTCGATTTTCCCCAACCAACAATACGACTGACTCACAGCTCAGGTTTCGAGGATGCGTGAGGGTGTACAAAGATCCCATGCAGAGACTTAACAGTTCAGGTAAGGATTCCCTAGAATAAACACTAAAACAAAGGTCGATCATGGACACCTGCGAGTTCAGACGGAGGATGGAGAATGGGAAAAATGCAAGAGCAACAATTTTCCCGTGAGGGTTTCCTTCACGGTGCGTGGGTAAGAAAATGTAGACGCAGAGGAAAAACGCGTTCAAACCAACATCACGGTGAACTCAGGCGGAGGATGACAAAATAACCAACCCCCCCTCCATGGCTGACTTTTGCAATTTTTAACTACATGTGCCTGGGTCGACACATGTCACCCATGAGGCTGCATGCACTCCATCAACATGTGTTCCTCTTTTTCCAGGGACTTAGGATAAAACTATATATTTCACATGGATTTTGGAATAATATTAAAATATTATTCCCAAGGACTTAAGCCCCTAGGCTTATCCCTTAGGCTCAACACTTAGCCTCTCTTTCCCTCCTTCCAGCCCCCAATCCCTTACCCATTATGTGGAAGCTTAGTCCCCCATCACTCATTCATTGTGGTTGGTCTGCATGCAGCGGTGTTTATATTTTTATTAATGTTCTGCATGATTACATACAAAAAGAAGGCTCCCGACCTTAACACTTAGGCTCTCCGGCCTAATAACACATAAGCCCACCAGATTATATAAACTTGGCTCACCAACCTATAAAACATAATTACAATTCATAATGTAAGCTTTATACTTCATAGACATGATTTACAACAGGGCTCGACCTTGGGGACATTACAGATTCCAACACTCATTATCATTGTAGAACCTTTGGAAATATGGCACTCCATTGGGTGCAAATCACTTGTCGTCGTGCGACCATTGGCTAGGACCAATGGTTACATCATTGCGCACAATTCATTTGCATCCCATAATCATTGAATAAGACCAATAGCTACAACACTGCGTGAAATTCACTTGTCATCATTGTTCTCTCCCCATTTGGTGTGTGTGCAAAGGGTTCATCAATAATGATGTCTGATCATTTATCCACGATGATCAATGATCAAATCTTATCTCAATAGGTATATGAATTCTTTGGTCGCCCAAATTTTTGTGACAACCCCTTGACTCTCTTTGCGAAGAACCAACAACTTGTGCCTTGTTGTCATAACCCTGCTCATCTTGGACTTGTGATACAGATCTGTGCAATCCACTCTCACAAACACATTCAAACATGGAGTCAATCACACATGATTAAACCATAATTAATAAGATATCACAATATACAAACACGGATACAAAAAATACATAGTTTATATTAATATCGAGCTCGATTTCATTACATATATGACCTCTCTGGGCTTGGACTTGATTTTGCATTGTGTAAACCCACCTCTCTAAGCACACATATTACAATTTAAATGACACAATACAATATGGATCAGATCACTAAGAGGATCTGATCAAATCTCAAATATCACTTATGAATCCTAATATCACTTATAATTCATAGAAATTGGAATATCACTAACAAACAATTAACAAACTCGATAGAATCCGAGGAAATCTCATCCTCATAGCCACATTGTCTTCTAGAAGGTCTCAAAAATTCAATTTTGACTTGGGGTGGTTTTTCTCCTACGTCATATAATATACATTCATGTGAACCAATGCTACTCCTAAGGAAAAATTATAACTACCATCACGAAAAATTATAACATGTTGCTTAATTGTATTTTCTGTCCAAAATATTTTGGAAATAGAATTACACTAACACATGTTGATTTTTATCAAGCTTCTTATAAAACATGTTTTTTTTTTTTAAACACTTATTATTTTTGTAAGACTCATTCAAATGAATTTGTTAACAAAGACTTGTTCAAATGAATTTTTTTTAAAGGCAAGTTTGCATAGGAAACATGTATTTTTTTCTGAAAAAATCGGGAGAAAATAATAACTTGAGAAGCTGAATTTGTTAACAAAGACTTCTTCAAATGATATTTTTTTTAAAGGCAAGTTTGCATAAGGAAACATGTATTTTTTTTCTGAAAAATTCGGGAAAAAATGATAATTTGATAAGTTATTTGATATCTGTAAACACTTTGTATATATGATTAGGATATATATGTGTGAAATTATGTATAGGATAGTGTTATCTTGTATTTTTGTGTATTTTCTTTCTTAATGTTTTATGTTTATATTTTTTTATGTGTATACTTCTGTATTTTTTATATTTTCTACAAGAAGGGACTATGTTACTTGCAGCCCTTGTTATATTTAGTAGAAGATGTGAACACCTTTGAATTAAATATGTAAACCCTAAATAATAATAATAAGAAAACAGATATTTGAACTTGAGTAAAGTTTAAAACATTATAAAAAAATACCATGATAGAAGAGAGTTTTAAACATTATTTATATGTAAAAGAACCTCCTCGTTTTCACAATACATTTAAAAAAAAAGGGGGTTTGAATATTATTTATATTTAAATGATCTTTCTCGTGGTTAATTTGATTTTGTTTAAATGAGAAATTTTTATTTTGTAAAGATGGACATGTGAAGAAATTGTTAAGGAATGTGTGGAGTAAGTTGATTTAGTAAAAGTTTGTAAAATTAGGTGGTACATTTTTATATTTAATTTGATTTAAATCAAATGGGAAATTTTGATTTTGTGAAGATGGATATTGTTAATGAAGGTGTGGAGTAATTTGGTGTAATAAGAGTTTGTGAAATTATTTATATTAAAAGGAGAAACTTTTTCATGGTAAATTTGATTTTAGTCAAATGAGAAAGTTTGAATTTGGAAGGATGGAATACTAAGTTTGATTTTGTGAGGATGGAAGAATATGAAGAAATTGTTTTAAGGAAGGTGTAAAAACATTTAAAAATGAGAAATTTTGATTCTCTGAGGATGGAAACACTATGAAGAAATTGTTTTAAGGAATGTGTCAAGTAATTTGATGTAGTAAAAAATTGTGAAAGTATTTATATCCAAAGGAGAAGACTTCTCATGATAAATTTGATTTCAATCAAATGACAAAGTTTGAATGAAGAGATTATGAAGAAATTGTTAAGAAAGGTGTGAAGTAACACCTAGTAAAAGGTTGTGAAGTTAAGAATATTTTGTAGACCACGAATTTACTTTGGAAATTTTCCACTTACAAAGTGTCCTAATAAACACCAAGTTCCATACCTACAAAATCCCCGTAAGGAAAGTTGAGGGATTCCATATAGATTATATTATGATGACAAAGACGTAATATAATGTAAGTTACAATGAAAAAGGTTGCAAACACCACAAGAGCCAAGTTTTGAATGAAAAAATGTCACTGCAAGAAAAGGTTTCAAAATTAAAGTTACAAGAACTATAACATTGGTTCCAAAGTTTACAAAATGAAAGAAACTTTGCTATGTGTGCAATGCCTTGTTTTAACCTCCTTAGGATTGGACATGGGTCACATGTAAATAATGTGTATCTGAGTATATTTGTGCATTAATGTTGAAGGAAGTGTAACTTATCATATTTTTCATGGTGTAACGACCCTGGCGTTAAGGCCACGAGCGAAGCCAAAAAATATTTTTTTTGTTTTTAACAATTAAGGGCAAGAAGGAAACGACGACAAAAGTTTGACCACACCACAGACGACAAACATAAGCACGCAACCCAGGAAACATGCAACTACGACACCACACACAGACATAAGGGAAACCGGGCAAAACAGGCATAGAATAACTAGGAGTAACGACTAACCGTCCAATGCAACAAGACACGCCTACAAGATAAGGGGAAACTTACCCTTCCCTACATAACGATGTTGACGAACAAGACTAGATCCTCAAGGCGCGTGAACCAGCACATGTGCCCAAATCAACATACGATGCTCAACCACGCTCACATGGTAGGCACCAACTCAGACCAAGATATCATTCGTTGCTAACCCATAAGGCACGCCATGATCCCCTCATTAGGATCCATGCCGTCCCCAAAAGAGAGGCACGACAATAACCCTGGCGCAAAACAAAAAGGGACTAAGACTCAAGAAAACTCCAACGCACTACGAACCGAATACTGACTGGGTGACTATACCTACCCCACTCAACAGGGCGACAAGGCAAGTTGACTACAATCAAGGAAGGACTCAAGCCAAAACGTGACTTCGTCAACAACCCAACCAATAATCACGTCAAAAAATTGTCCAAACTGACCATCTAAATTAACATTAAAAGGCATGTCAAGAGAGCAGCCTAAATCGTAGTTGGTCATCAACGTACCATCAAATTAATCTTAAGTGCAATCATAGTTTGGAATGACATGTAAGACATTAACAATTATTACTTTAAAGCATTTAATCAACATAACTAGTCATACCACTAAATGATCAGTGAATAAAGGATCATAGGCTAGGCATTCAAACCTAAAGGAATAATACAATCTTTTGTTTAAACATATATATCATTTAATCACTATAAATGACCATTCCACTAAATGATCACTACCTAAAATGAAAGATCAAATGATAGGCTTTAAAACTCAATAGAATAACACAGTTATTTAATTGAAGGATATGTAACATTCAATCACTACAACTATTACAGTATTTCCTTGAAAATATAACATTTAATCAAATATATAACATAGAAAATACAACCAAATATGATAAAAAACATTTACTCAAAATACAATCAAATATATAATCATTTAATCAAATGTATTACACAATGTGTTGGGTTAGAGCAGGTCGTTGTGCATTTAAGGATATGAATTTGCAAAACACGGGCACAATAAAATATTTAGATTTCACTCCAAGAGCATTTGGCTATCAGTGAATTCAATGCATTTAAAGGCATAGAAAAACAAAAATTGCAGTCATCTAAAAAGGCAATTCGTGGTCATTAACATCAAAATATGGTTGGCTTAAAAGGAAACTCATGGCCATTAACATCAAACACAGTCGACTCAAAAGGAAACTTGTGGTCATTAACATCAAAACGCAGTCAACTTTAATTGCATTTCGAGGTAATAAAATCTGTTCAACAGTAAAGAATTAAAATCTATGTACAACGAAAATCGATGTAATAAATAATCAGTATGTAAAAATGTTGGGGCGACTGGTCAATTTCGAGCATGAGTAAAGGAAACTCATAGTCAAGGGGCAGGTAGATTTGCCTTCGGGAACAGGTAAATTTTGCAATAAAAATTGCGCTGGCCAAGTATAGGAGAACGCAGGCCCAAACTGGTCAACAAGACATGGAGCAGGTAACCACGGAGTCGGACTTCTGTGACGCATACAAGGGAAATATTTTTTTGCTGAAAAGAGACTATAGATGTCCATCCCCTCGTAAACGTTGCAATCGAGTGATCTGTACCAAATATTACTCATTATTTAATATCAAAAACAGGTTACAGTACAAAGAACATTTGTCCAGAAGTCAAATCCACACAAATGTGTGAACATAGAAGGCAAGGGCATGCAGAGAGGATTGTCATCATCGCTAGATTTTACGCCAACGAGTCTATACAGGATTCTAGGAGAAGGTCACCAGTTGAGGATTTGTTTCTTATTTAAAACAAAAATTATAGTCCCGGAGTCCATAAAACCGGAAACCAAGCTCAGGAGACCCCATACAGACAAGTAAAACGTAATGTGTCCTTTTTAATCTTTATTTATAATATATACTTCTTAAATTTTGATTTAAGTTGTGACACTTTTAGCTTATTCGACCATTCAAATAAAAATAAAATCTTTCCATGCTAAGCAGATCCCACGTAGACAAACCATGGCAGGTAAGATTTGACAGTATCATAATAACAACAATCACCACCACAGGGACACGTAAATACACAGGATTTTAATAAAAGAATGGTTCCTTTCGCATTTACATACCTGCTAAGAAATATTAATCTAATCTTTTAATGTCGATCTAGGATGACTCTTATTGGTATATTCAAGCATTCAGAGATATCAACAATTTTAAATCATATTTTATAGAATATTTAATTAGAAAATTTGTATTAGAAACAAGAAACAGACAAAGACAAATCACTTTTAAATAACACATATAGATATAGCAGACCAAACCAAACATAGGGTTAAAACTTATCCATTTATACACAATGCAGATTTACAATTTATCCAAGAATAAAAACACAGGGTGAGAATTTGATCCATATAGATATAAAAACAAGGTAAAAACGAGATAACAACGAGATACAATCAAGCCGAGGATGAAGAGAAACTTTTCCAGCAATCAAATTAGCAGAGTTAGATAATCGCATCAAGGCGCAAGGTGAACCATCAGCCAAGGACAACCATTAGAGGTAGATGACTGACATGAACGCCCTTTGCTCATCATCCTCGCACAGAAAAGCAGGGCAATGAGATCCATAGGTCTATCAATGCCGAAGCAACGACCGTAGATCAGGCTCCTGGCCGACTGAGGTGAGGACTGATCAGCTAGGGATGAAATACAAACAACCAGAATGGTCACAATCAAAACACCATAGGGTGATCAAGACGTGCGGGAAAATGAAGGCCGTGGGAGTCAATCAATCATCGAGCTAGGCTATGAAAAATTTCAGTCATCCATCTAGAAAATTAGTTTACTTTCCCAAATAAACATGTAAATCCAAAGCATAAATCCTACAACAATCTACTATACAAAAATGAAGAAACTGTATCGTTGCTTGGTCGCCCACTTTGAGTTGACGTCCCATGCGCTCTGTGAAACTCTGGCTTGCCGATCGACGAGACTTCACTAGTACCTCCTAGCCAATGCTAGGAGTACTCTTCTTTCCCCTTAGCCCCTCGAGCCGCAAAGGGGACACACACGCTAACCAAAGAATCAACTAGCTCTTAGCTCACCTCGCAAGGCTGAGCTACCACTCCTCACTGAGATGGGTATCCCAACTCGCACAAGCTAAGTCATTCAAGTAGAGATTTCTGCAGCATAGCGTTACACAAACAGAAAAAGATCCTTCATCCTTCTCCTCCCTTCATTATATAGAGTTTCGAGGTCCCTTACTTTCCTAAAATCTCATTCAGTTAAAGTTTTAAAAATTAATTCCTAAAAATTCATCCCCGTACAAGTGTCACCCATCCCCTTCATTCCTCCATAAATTAATTTCTTTAATTAATTAATTTCTCTTATTTCCCTCACCCACCTAGATTCACTCCTAGAATCGCTCCTAGGTGTCCCCAAAATCTCTTACAGGTTTTAATGACTTTCCCCATTATTTATTTGCTAGTTCAGTTCAAATTAGAAAGTTTTTAAACTGTAGATACCTTACTAAGTTTGACTTCTTCTTTTTCCCTTGTGTTTCCCTTTTCTTTTTATGTTTCCCTCTTTTCCTAGTTTCCTAATTATTCTAGATTTCCCTCTTTCCCCTTTTCATTTAGAACTCAATTTGGTAGGTGTAGAGATTAACTTTTAATTATCATAATATAATAAAATAATTATTTGTTCATTTATTTATTTATTATATATATATATATATATATAGATTCTTCCCCCCCCCCTTTTTTTAAAGGATAGAGAAAATTCTGCCACTAATAAATTAGACCTAGACTTTAATTTTCATGGGTGACATTTTATTAGGGAATTTGTTTTAAAAAAAATTCTTATCACGTTATTAGTCCTAAGGCCATCTAGGTTCATTCATTTATTATTAATAATGCGACCTGCCCTTCAGGACGCACTAGGTGCTCCAAGGGTGCCACTCACCTCATATGTTTCCCTTGCACGACATGCCCTTCAGGACACAGTACGCGCTCCAAGGGTGCCACTCGCCTCTTTCCATTTTTCTTATGTGACATGCCCTTTAGGACACACCACGTGCTCCAAGGGTGCCACTCACCTCTTGACTAAGTTGGTAGACATCAAAAACCCCTAGAGTCAACACTCTGCTAGGTGAACTTGTGGGTGACTAAGGGCCTCTAAGGAATAAGGCCCCTGCCTTATTGCGCACTCCTTAGAATCATCGTGAGCGACTGTCGCAGTCTGCCCTCACAACATCGTGGGTCCTCTCGAACTAGGTAAACGTTAACCTACATTTCGAGCCACAGTGGGAGTGCTAGTAGGCTGTGGTAGGGATGTTGTCCACACCTCTCCCTCAACTTCTTTAGTAGTCGTGCGTAACCCCTTTACTCCACATGTGAGTCTGGTCGGCAAGCTATCATCAGCCTACATCATCAACAAATCATGTCCGAATATATCCATATCATA
>ML814781.1:73182-90409 GCA_009831015.1 Picea engelmannii | reverse complement strand
AAAGTCAAAGATCTCACTAGTAATTGCAAAACAAGCCAATAAGTTTATTAGTCCTAGTAAGAAATATGTTTTACTTTTCTTAAGAGAAAATTGGACCAAAGATAAGTCAATAAGAGTAAAGACATCCCTTGAGGGGTGTACTAAAGAGAAGAAATATCAGTAGGAGGAGTTTCTCTAGACATACAAAGGAGTGTTCTAGGAGCCTAAAAAGCTACCACCCAAGATGGAAGTGAAGCACAAAATACAATTATTTCCAAACTCCCCATTCTCGAATATTGAGTTGTATAGATAGTATGCCATCAACTTTATAAAACACTTAAATGCAATTTGATACAACAAATGCAATTAAACACTATAATTTTGAAATAATATTTATTATATTTTTTTATTTTTAACCAAAACAATTATAAAAATTAGTTTAAAAATTATTTTTTCATAAAATAAAAATACAAAATATTTAAATAACAAAGTTTTGAAATAATATTCATTATTGTTTTTTCTATTTTTTAACCGAGTTAAATTATAAAAATTAATTAAATATTTTTTCATAAAATTATTTATAAATAATTAAAAACTTAATAAAATATATATTAATTATAAAAATAAAAAATAAACATCATATCATATTATTATCGGACAGACTATAATCTTATTTATTTATATTAATGATATACATATTTGTGCTCACACAACACAGGTGGTCACATTCTTTCACCCTCTACTAATAAAATATCATGAACATCTTTATCGTAAATCTAATATCATAATATAAACATGTTGACAAATCATTTTCAACTTATTATTATTATTGGACAGACTATAATAATACAATATATATTAATTATAAAAATAAAAAATAAACATCATATCATATTATTATTTGACAGACTATAATCTTATTTATTTATATTAATGATATATATATTTGTGCTCACACAACACAGGTGGTCACATTCTTTCACCCTCTACTAATAAAATATCATGAACATCTCTATCATAAATCTAATATCATAATATAGACGTGTTGACAAATCATTTTCAACTTTTTTTTATTATTATTAATTTTACATTTTTTAATATATTTAAAATTTAATTTAAGTTTTTATTGTTTTTAATTTTTTAATCGATAATCCCACATTCTAAATATCTGCTTGACATATTCCCTCCTTTACATACTTTAAGGCATTCATATGCGACATAACTTTCCACTTATGTCCTACTATCAACCTTTATTAAATAAACATTATTTTACATGACATAAAAATATTTGATCCTTCTTGGATAGTATTTTTTTTATTTGCGAAATGTAATTAAGAAGTGAAAACTGTGAGGTTGAAATATTGATGGATATTGTTAACTAATTTTCAATTTTTTTTTTAAATATTGTTATAGACCAATAAGTCAATTTTTTTTTTAAATATTGTTATAGACCAATAAGGTTAAATATTGATGGATATATTTAACTAATCCATTATTTTGAATATTGTTACATGACAAATAATTTAACCCATAATGAAAAATATTGTTAGAATGCTTGAACCCATAATACGTAAGATTTCAACATAATAGTAGTAGTAATAATTATTTTTCTTACACATAAATATATAATAGCACTCTTGGACATTGTAGTGTCCCCATTATTCATCTAAAATCTTAGGAAGCTTGAAATCATTACATGTAAGAGTTTAGCATATCACTTACTGAAATTGAATCTAGATGGGAAGGATAACAATCATTTCTACCATCTATCCAAATTAAATCCAATTTATATTTGCATTATAAATAATATAATTAAGTAATTGTAAAAACAAAAATTCTCACTTTAAATTATATTATTATTATTATTATTTAAATTTTAAAATATAAAATTTGAAATTCAAAACTCTGTTTTTCATTGTATTAACTTAACTATTTACAATATAATATCACAACTATTTGAGTGATCACAGATTTCATCGACCTATTAAGAGAAGATCTGATTATTAATCATCATGGATTAATGATTAGACATTGTTATTGATGAACAATGATGACAAGTGAATTTCATGTAGTGTTATAGCCATTGGTCTTATCCAATGATTGTGAGACATAAATGAATTGCGTGCAATGTTGTAACCATTGGTCCTAGAAAATGGCCACATGACAAAAAATAATTTGCAACCAGTGGAGTGTTGAATTGCCAAAGGTTCTACGATGGACAACAAGTGTTGGAATTAGGAACGTTAAGGTGTTGAAAGAGGCAAGCGAAAGAAGTTGTGAACTGTAAAAGGGGATCGAGGAATTATTGTAATGAAGTTCCTATGAACTTCATTTGGATGATTGAGATACAAGGACTCCATTTTATTCAAAGTGTATTGGTGAATATGTCAAGTTTTATTTCTACTCGGACTCAGTTGCAGTCTATTTTGTAGGCTATAACCCATAGGTCTGAGGATCGAAGATCATAAAAAAACAATTTGATAGAACCTTAGGTGCATCACTAAGCTTCTCTACATGCTTATTCAGTGAGCTGCAACCAAGCCTCTGCACTTGCTACCCAATACCTCACCAAGCTTCCTCCTAAGCTTTGGCCTTTTGGCATTACTAGTTATCTCCTTCGGAACCATCTGAGTGATCCTTTGCTCTCGACTTATGCACCTACCCACTTCACGCAGAGACATCTTTCCCTTCTCTGATACCACTTTATGAAAACCAAATTTGGGGGTCTTTCAAATCGAATTTTTTATGAGATTTGATCCTCAGACCTGTGAGTTATATCCCACAAAATAGACCGCAACTAAGTCCAGTAAACAATAAAACTTGACATCTCCACTAATACACTCTAAATAAAATGGAGTCCTTGTATCTCAATCGTCCAAATGAAGTTCATAGGAGCTTCATTACAATTGTTCCTCAATCCCCTTATATAGCTCACAGTTTATGTCTCTTCCCTCTTTCAACACCTTGATGTTCCTAATTCAACACTCACTATCCATCATAGAACCATTGGAAATATGACACTCCACTAGGCGCAAATCATTTGTCGTTGCGATACCATTGGCTAGGACCAATGGTTACAACACTGTACATAACTTATTCGCATCACACAATCATTGGCTAAGACCAATGGAAGCTATAACATTGCGGGAAATTCACTTGTCATCATTTTTCTCTCCCTATCCAGCCTGCACGCAAAGGGTTCATCAATAACGATGTATGATCATTGATCCGCGATGATCAATTATTAGATCTTCTCTCAATAGTTCAATGAAATATGTGGTCTCTCAAATGTTTGTGACATCCCCTCGACTCTCTTTGCGAAGAACCAACAACTTGTGATGTGTTGTCATACCCCTTCTCATCTTGGGCATGTGATATATATATGCATAGTTCACTCTCATATATGAATTCAAGCATGGATTCAACCACACATGATTAAACCATAATCAATAAGATATCACAATATACAAAAAGGGATACATAAAATACACAATATTTATTAATATCGAGCTTGATTTCATTACACATAGGACTCTATGGGCCTGGCCTCGATGGGCCTGGCCTTGATTTTGCAATGTGTAGACCCCCCTTTCTAAGAACATGTCTTACAATTTAAATGACACAATACACTATGGATCATATCACTGAAAGGATCCGATCAAATCCCCAATATCACTCAAGATCCATAGAAATTGGAATATTACTAACAAATAATTAACAAACTTGATCATGCTCTCCTATGACGAGATATGATACGGTGCAAAGATGAGATATAGGGTTTGAAGGATCACATGATTTTGACCATGTTACAACCATAATTTTCCCTCTCGAAGAGATGCAAACAATAGTGTCGACGTTGCACTTGACCCGACATAATGGACCTAGAGGGGGAGGGGGTGCAAACCCCCTCATATAGAAATGTAGAAGTCGATGAGAAATAAGGAATATGAACTAGGAGACCACCATTTGAACCTCTTCCTCACCTTTAGGATCGCATCCTTCAAGATGAATAGGACTCAGGAAAAAATATGGAGGTGGAAGTTGAACCCTCTCATCCAAAGGAATATTGCAACTGGGAGCTTGGGAAATGCATCCCCAAGGAAACTACAACACCAAAATATGTGGTCTGATCCAGTAGAGTTGAATCCATTTTGATTTGAAAAATTTGGTTAGCCCACCTTGATATTCCTGAGCTCTCCCGATCCTGGTGGGACAATGAAGAAATCTCGAATGGCACGAGAATGTAGAGATTCCAAAAAATACTCAAGAAATTCAAACAAAATCTCCATGATCGGAATATTAATTTCTTTAGCAATATCTTTTAGGTACATACGACATTGGAGAAACACCTAGAAGCTATCCAACAAGAATCAATCTTGTTGGGCCACTCGGATTCTCTGAGAAATGAGGAGGATATGATTAAACAACAACTTGAAGATCGATACAAACAAGAGGAAATACTTTGGAAGAAGAAATCAAAAGTGAAATGGCTCAAGGAAGGAGAAAGGAACACAAAATTATTCCATCACTCTATGATACATAGATGATACATCAACCGCGTCATTAATCTTGAAGATGCACAGGGAAACACAATTTTGGACCATGGAGAACTAGAAACATAGATGGTCAATTACTATAAAGAGATTCTATCTGAACCACCAACTAATAGAACACCAAATATCAATCGATTAATCCAACATATTCCAGCCATCATCACACATGAGTAGAATCAAGCACTAATGAGACCAATCATGCAGGAAGAGGTGGATGAGGCATTCAAGGAAATGCCCTTAGGAAAATCCCCTGGGCCAGACAATTTCACTACACATATCTTCCACAACTTCTGGCTGATGATATGAGAAGAGATGTGGCAATTGGTGGAGGAGTACAAAACTTAGAGACAAGTGCTTTTGGCCCTCAATGCCAATTTTCTCAACCTTATTCCTAAGGAAGAATGAGTCAACAACCCGAAGAAATTCAAACCCATTGCACTCTGCAACGTCATCTACAAATCATCACCAAGGTCATTTTTCTCCAACTTAAACTGATCCTCCCTTTCATCATCTCCAAAGAATAGGCAGGTTATGTTGAAGGGTGAAAAATTATGGACAACATCATCCTGGTCCATGAGGTGATCCACTCACTCAAATTCACTCACACCCCAAGTATTCTTATTAAGCTTGACCTCTCCAAGGATTTTGATCGACTCAGTTGCAATTATATGCACTCTCATATTTCTTCTTTTGGGTTTAGAAGAGATTGGATACAATGGATAATGAATCTCACCTCCTCATCCTTCTTCTCTATCTTGGTCAATGGATTTCCCTCCCAAACATTTCCTCCATCATGAGGCATACGTCAAGGGTATCCTCTATCCCCATTTCTCTTTGTCATCACGGCAGAAGGTTTGGTACATTATATAACAACCTCCATAATGGACAGTTCCCTTCAAGGTCTCCCTCTACATGGCATGGATCCTACTACCTCCCATAGCCAATTTGTGGATGATACCATGCTAATGAACACTCCCACTACTCAGAAATCCAACAAGATCAAGACCCTCCTCACTGACCTTAGTGAAGCATCAAGTACAACTTTTAATTTGGAAAAATCCCAACTCTTCTTCAATACTCCCCCTATAGTACAATGACATATGTCTTTCCTTCTAGGCATACCCAGGAGCTCTCTTCATCCAACTACCTAGGGATTCCCTTCAGATCCGTAAACCTTGCTGCCAGAATCATTCTCTTAAAATTTGTCCTTCAATCCCCCTGCCAATATGTTCTCATCTTTGGTTTCCCTGCAAACAAATATTAAAATAATAAGGAATCTACAATAGAACTTCCTCTGGAATGGTCATGATCCAGGGAAAAAATTGACCCTTATCAGTTGGGAAAAAATATGCAAACCAAAATCCTTGGGGTGACTTGGCCTTCGAGACCTTGTCGAGTTGAATAACATTATGGGAGTGAACATTTGGTGGCAGTGGCTCAATTACCGCGTTGATCTATCGGATAAAATATGGATCAAAAAATATTCCATGTTAGAGTCCTATATTTCATAGTATCAAATGGTGAATGAGTATTTTCTCTCCATAATGTCATATTGGAAATAATATTGTATTCTGCAAATGATTTCCAAAAAGAAAAAGAAAGGAGAAAATAGGCAGGGTCCACACAGTTAAATTGCACCCTAGGTTGATGAAAGTAAGCATTAGATTATAATATAATGTCTCAAAACAAAAATATTTTTCTTATGTGTCATTGGTGCATGTGTTTACCCAAAGTCAAAATGTGACATGACAGTTTGTCAGGTAGTGCATGTGTTTACCCCTCTCTCCAACACCACTTATACCCCCCACTTACACCTATCCTCCACTCACTCTACCATTCACCCTCTCGTCTGTCACATCATCTCTCTGAATACTCTCTGTACCATCACCTTTCACTTATACTTCCCATCTCACCACATGCCACATGTCCCCACATTCTTGATAGAATCCACCTCTCTGCCTATCCCTATCGCTTACACTCCCACACCTACTCATCCCATCTCCATATTGGACACTTTCCCACACATCATCCTATTCGTAACTAATCACATCTTCCCCCATGACCGTTTGACCGAAAACTATCCCATAACAAGCCTGCGCCGAGCTAAGGTGTAAAACTACCACTTCCATCACCCACCTTCAACTGCAATATTTTCACCCGGCGAAGTTATTTGAAGGGACAAATGTTAAAGAGACATAATTGACAGGGAAGTAAGCAGATCACATGGAGATATTTGCAGCAAAAGACCATCATGCAATAACAAATTCCAGATTTAAATGCCTAATAATTTTTTAGGAAATCATTATACAAAGGTGACATATATAGCATCTAATCCGAAAAACATCCTCAACGTCTCGAGATTTACTGTAACCTGTCTAGATTCCGTGGTAGAAATTCTTTTGATTTTCTATTTTTGTAACAATTAGTTTAGATTTTCTTAAAATAAATCTAGCTCATTTATGACAAGATCTTTGTAAACAACTTATAAATACTTCCCATTTCGAAGTATTATGGTTTGGGACCTATTCGTAGGATAGGATCAATATGGTAGAGAAGCTCACAGAGCCTCCTTTGATCAAACATTAGTAATACAATGCGACATTACATGATTCTTGTATCAATTTTCATTGGTGAAGTATCTTTCCTTGTAAATTTGTTCTTTTTGTTATCACTATTGCTTTCTACATTCTGAATTATTCTGAGAAGATAAAGAAATAGAATTTGTTTTAATGAACACTCTGTCTTTGGCTTGGAATAATTTTTGTGTTTTCCACTGAAGATTGAAAACAAAATTCTTAATTCCTATGTTTTTAATTGGATTTCTAGACCTTTTCCATATCTTCCATACAGTAAATCTTTGAGGATCCAATGAATTTTCCTACCATGCCCTGCAATATTAGCATGTTAACCTTGTTTTGATCAATTTAGAATTGTGACTCCATTACCCAATGGCCCTCCCTTGTTGTTCCAACCAAATAATTTAAAAAAAAAACCGACACTATCATAACTAGCCTAAACTTTCCAACAAACAAAGCTAAATTTTATAGAGAGATCCCTCTCTGAGTCTAGGAGGGCTAGATCCTAGAATCCAAAGTGGTTTTTTGGTTACCTCTGTCAACTTCTTCCTCAGCTTGAAAAATTACAGAGTGATAACATAGTGGTGACCATAGTGGGGAATGAACATTTCATGTTCCTCAGAAAAGTATATCAATTTCCATATTTGATTACTGATGGTGGGCAGTGATCAGACACAAGAAGGTTGAATCATCTACCTGGCAACTCCAATCGACTCTAATCAGTTTCAAATCAAAGACTACACTGGAGGAAGAACCTGAAACATGACAAGACAATCTGAAAAGATCAGGTATTCAAGTTGGAATTTTATCCAAGACATAATAGGATTTATTTTTAATTACTTCTTCTCTTTTCCTGATTCTGGTCAAGACCATACTGTTAAGACTTATGATAATCATTTTCACCCTGATGAGCCTCAAGAGATGATGACCAATTTTACATCTCCTGTACATACTCCTACATCTATTAAAATTCTAGATAGATACAAGCCTCTTGTCTTACCTCCTATACTTCATGATTTCCCTACAAATTAACAAATATCTTCCTAGGTTTTATGGAGAATATGGTAACATCACTGATGAAAAACACATTCAGGGTTTTGAAAAATTTATTGACCTTTTTGAGGTTGAAGAAAATGATCTCTATATTAGGATTTTTTCTTTATCTTTGCAAGGTAAAGCTAAAGAGTGGTTCAAAAATTTGTCATCTTCAAGCATTTGTGATTTCAATCAATTTGTGAAAGTATTCCTTAATAAATGGGTTATCAAGAGGAATATTTTTCTCATTTTAGAAGAATATGATCATTTTAAAAGACATCCAGGAGAAACAATGCAACACTTTTCATCCAGGTTCAATCAAGTTTACCATTCAATTCTTGTTGATATAAAACCTTCTCCTGGTTTAGCTCTCTTACACTACTCGGATGCCTTTGATCTGGAAATGGCATTTCATTTAAGAGAAAGGAACACTACAACACTTGAAGAAATGTAGAATTGTGAAATAGGTGTGGAATCTAATTTTCTTATCAAAAAGTCAAAGTTAAAGGTAGAAGAAAAGGAAATCATGGAGAAGGAGCATCTGACATCTTCAAAAGTGAAACTAGAGATTCTGGCAAGCACAATGAAAGAAATGATGCAGAATATTACCATGAAAGATGAACTTGTTGTTCAAAAACACCATGTTCCATTTTTTGTAGAGAAAGAAAGGGTCATTGTTCTTAAACATTTTGTTGCTTATCCTGGGTATCATAGATAAGAAAATGATTGTTTTATGTATTCACTTCATGCCATGGAAAAAGATGAAACTCAAAATCATTTTGTGGAGGAACAATCAGTTGATCTAATGTGTATGCTTGATGACATTTCTTATATGGATGATCTACCCAAGTATGATCAATATGATGATGACTACATCAAGGTTGACTCTTCAAAGAAATCAACAACATATTTTGGGGAGGAAGAAGCTCATTTACAGTAGCTAAAAAATGATAATCATTCTGCGTATATTAATCATGACAACAATAAGGAAAATGAAGAAAATTTCAAAGTAAGTGAAAAGTCTTTGCCCTTATGTTCCTCCTCATTTCAATTTCTGATAGGAATCTATAAACAAGCAGACCAACAAGTTTTCAATAGTAGGAATGGATAATTTTCTAATGAGTCAGTTGAGGATGTCATCTATGATATAGAAGTTGTTCTATCTTCGGAATTGCAGCCCCTAAGTTACATTGATTTTCAAACCACAAATGAAATCTTAGAGCCTGAAACAGATTTTCAGTTAATGAAAAATAATTATGTACCATTAATCTTTAATTCATTTCAGTTTTTGAAGAAAAATCTTGATTATGTCCTGAATGATATGTACATAGAAAATTATGAAGTTTCATTGGAACCAATGTAGCAGTCGTCTCAGTTTCTACAGGATCCAATAGACGATTTTTTGGATGATCTGTGTAGTCAAGGTCTTGTTCCATTAGCTAGCTATGAGCTTAAAAGCAGTCATGATAAAAAATTGATCAAGCAACCGGCTTCACTATCTTGTTCAACAAGAGTCTCATTACAAAGATCTTCTGAAAATTTGCAGTTAAATCAAAAGTTGTATGATGATATAGATAGCATATGTGCAATACCCAATTATGACCTTGAGTTTGTTGAATACTCTGAACACTAAGAAATAGGTCATGTTTATCATGATCCCATAGATATCTATATGGAGGAGTTTTCCACTTCAGAATTCCAACCGATTTCCAGTTATTCTTTTGTTTTTTATGGTTCCAAAGCTCTCTATTGTGAATATCAACCTGACAATCAATTTCTAGTGCCCTTACAAGCTCTAGATCTGAGTTTTGTTAAAAAAAGTGAAAGATAAGAGTTATTGGATCAACTGTTGGATTGGCTTAATTGGCATTTTCCATTACCTAATTGAGCAGTAATTTCAATAGATTAGGGTAGGAGTGTGTGAATAAGCTCGGCTTGGCGAGCATTCCTTTTAGCAATTTTTCAAATTGATTTTTAGTTTGGTTTCATCTTTTCAGCTTTAGAGTATAGTTTAGATTTCAGAGTGAATTTGATTTAGCTAAGGTTTGGATCATATTATTAATTGATTTTTAGTCATAGAGGTTTCATGATGGAACAAGTTGCAGGCTTGGGCTCAACTCAATGGACCAGGCTACTAGTTTGTGGTGTTCTTGTCACCTCACAGGGAGAGCACCATCCCCAATTGGAGCCACTATTAGATTCCTCTATTTCATAGTATCAAATGGTGACTGAGTATTTTCTCTTAGTAATGTCATATTGGAAATAATATTGTATTCTACAAAAGATTTCCAAAAATAAAAATAAAGGAGAAAAAAGGCAGGGTCTGCACATTTAAATTGCACCCTAGGTTGATGAAAGTAAGCATTAGATTATAATATAAAGTCTCAAAACAAAAATATTTTTCTTATGTGTCATTGGCATGTGTGTTTACCCAAAGTCAGAATGTGACATGACAGTTTGTCAGGTAGTGCTTAATCCTTCTGCTAATCTCATCAACATCATACATCTTGTTCCAGATCGATGGTCCTCATCCTTTTTCAGACCCCCTTGACCTTTCTACCTTTAATGGCAGGGGAGGGGGTCCGAAAAGTTGTTTTTCCCCCACCTACGTGGCGCTTCCTCGTTATTTCAGACCCCCCCCCCTCTGAAATTTGCCTAAACCACCACCCAATACCCCCATTTCCCCATTGGCACTCCTCTTCTCTCTACTCAACACATGTCTTCTACTCACCCCTCACTCCAACACCACTTACACCCCCCGCTTTCACCTGTCCTCCACTCACTCTACCACTCACGCTCCCGCTTATCACATCATCTCTCTGACTACTCTCCCTACCATCACCTTCTGCTTATACTTCCCCTCTCACCACACGCCACCTGTCCCCTCATTCCCGATATCATCCACCTCTCCACCTATCCCTATCGCTTACACTCTCACATCTACTCATCCCATCTCCCTATTGGACACTTGCCCCCACGTCATCCTATTCATAACCAACCACATCTCCCCCCATGATTGTTTGACCGACAACTATCCCATAACAATCCCATGCCGAGATAAGGTGTCAAACTACCACTGCCATCACCCACCTTTAACTACAATATTTTCTCCCGGTGAAGTTATTCGAAGGGACATATGGTAAAGAGACATAATTGACAGGGCAATAAGTAGATCACGTGGAGATATTTGCAGAAAAAGACCAGCATGTGATAACAAATTCCAGATTTAAATGCCTGATAATTTTGTAGGAAATAATTATACAGAGGCGACATATGTACCAGCTAATTCACAAAATAGCCTCAACAACTCGAGATTTACTGTAACCTATCTAGATTTTGTGGCAGAAATTCTTTTGATTTTCTATTTTTGTAACAATTAGTTTAGATTTTCTTCAAATAAATCCTACTCATTTATGAAAGGATCTTTGTAAACAACTTATAAATACTCCTGATTTTGAATTATTATGGGTTGGGACCTATTCGTAGGATAGGATCAATATTGTAGAGTAGCTCACATGGCCTCCTTTGATAAAATTTTAGTAATACAGTGCAACATTACAGGATTCTTGTGTCAATTTTCATTGGTGAAGTATCTTTCCCTGTAAATTTGTTCTTTTTGTTACCACTACTACTTTCTACATTCTGAATTATTCTGAGAAGATAAAGAAACAAGTTTTTTTTTAATCTACACTTTGTCTCTCGCCTGGAATAATTTATGTGTTTTCCACTGAAGATTGAAAACATAATTCTTAATTGCTCTGTTTTTAATTGGATTTCTAGACCTTTTCCATCTCTTCCATACATTAAATCTTTGAGGATCTAATGAATTTGCCTACCCTGCCCTGCAATATTAGCCTGTTAACCTTATTTTGATCAATTCAAAATTGTGACTCCATTTCCCAATGTCCCTCCCTCGTTGTTCCAACCAAATAATTTAAAAACCAAACCCCGCACTATCATAACTAGCCTAAAATTTTCAGCGAACAAAGCTAAATCTTATAGAGAGATCCCTCTCTGAGTCTAAGAGGGCTAGATCCCAAACTCAAAAGTGGTTTTGTGGTTAGCTTTGTCAACTTCTTCCTCATCCTGAGAAATTACAGAGTGATAAAATGCCCCACATATCCCGGAAGAACAACTCATTCAAATCAATGATCATATCCAAGGCTCTAATATTTGGAATGTAGCCTGGAGAAATCGACCTTGCATACAAACTCATGCATTTTGGGAAATACAAAATGGTCAGAATTCTGAGTTTTGGATGTAATCATGGAAGAAACTCCCTCATATACAATCAATGGATAGCTTACGGCCCATTAAGGATCAAATACAAGGGTTGGAGCATCTCAAAGTTGTTGACATATGGATAAATGTTTCTCACCATCCCCCCTGACAGAGCTGGAAAAAATTCCCTCAGGATCTCAACATTCCAGTAGACTATGATTTACACCCCTAGGACACAATAGTATCCCAAAGGAAAATCCGTATTAGTGAGGGATCATGAATTCTCCGTTGGGGTCACACTCCCTCGGGTACGTTCACAATCAAAGAGGCCTACTCCCTTCAGGAAAAATTTCATAATCAACCGAAAGAGAACATCTGGAACATCATATGGAGATAGAAGTTATGGCCAAAAGTCTCCACATTTCTTTGGCTCATGGTTCAGAACCAAATCCTCACTTGGGACAACCTCAAAAAGTGAGGCTTCATCGAACCATTGATTTTCTACCTCTGTCAACAAAAAGAAGAATCAATGGAGAATATACTCAACCAATTCTCCAACATTGGGGAGATCTGGGATCACGCCTCCCAAATCATGAGGAAAACCAACAGAGAAATGGATAGCATTATAAGTACCATAAAAAATTTGGGTTTCGAGGCCTACCAAAGCCCCATATTAAATAGGATTTGTTGGTTCTTTCAAGGATTCATCATGTGGCATCTATGGAAAGAAAGGAACAAGTGTATCTTTCTCTCCCAAGCTTCCACCCCTTCAATAATATGGTCAAAGATATTCAAGAACATAGATGAAACTATATGTGCCCAATACTGGACCTAGGAAGACTTCCCCATTCAATCTCATGAATCACTCATCCTTTATTCATGGTTGGTGAACTTACACAACACTCCTCTCAGCCTGAATCCTCCTCGGAGCTCAATTTCCTTGAGCTCCTCCACTTTTCACTTCCCCCCTCTTGGTTTATTCAAACTAAATTTTGATGGTGCCTCAAAGGGAAATCCTCACTCTGCAGGTTTTAGTGAAGTTCTTTGAGAGAACACAAGACAAATCAAACACCTTTTAGCTAGACCCATGGGGCATGATTCCAACAACTTAGCGGAGCTCTGTAGTCTCATAAGAGGGATACAAATAGCCTCTTACTTAAATTTGACTCACCTAATCATTGAAGGAGACTCCGAGGTAATCATCTCGCTTTCCACCAAAATATTTAATGGGACTAATCCTGAGAAAGTCACTCCAAGTTGGTGACTTCTTGGCCTTGTAAACCACTTGTGAATCCTTATGGTCCCTCACTCATCCTCATTCCTTCCCATGTGCGATGAGATGCAAGAAAGGTTGTTGATAAACCGGCTAATGAAGCAGTAGCTTCTCAAGCAGGGGATATCCTCATCGATGCACAACATCACTCTGCTTCATAGTTGTTGGTTCAATGCAGGGAGTTGGCTCTGAAATAATACCCTCCCCCAGATGGAGTGACACCTAGCCACCCAGTAACACATGACACACATGCGCCCGACGGGATTAATGCCCACAGCTGCCAACCTCCCTCCCCAACAACTCAACATGCCTCTCCTTCACTCTGGCAAGGAGGGAGTGCGCCTGCACATGAGGGATATTTTAATGGTTCACATACAACATTGGTCAAGACTAACCAGAGTAGGTACGAGGCAGCTCAATGCCATTAATTCAATCATTATGGATACTTTCCCTATCACTTCCGCAATTCTTATGGAGGTAAGGAATAACACTAGGCATTTTATTTTGTCTTTGCACTCTGCTTCCCATTCCTCGATTGGTCCTTCGGGTCTTTCTCCCCTATCTTGTCGAGCTATTGTTTTAGTATGTGTCTCTCCCATGCCACATGAACGGGGAAAGCTCAAGTGTAGGCCATCCTATTATAGTTTCGTGGCCAGAAACCATCGACCTAGACCCTATTCGGCCCTTTCTCTACCCCCCATCCCCTTCATTGGCCTTGTTGGCCCTCCTTAGTCTAATATGAATTGGATCAATGAATAATTGTGCACTACCCCTAGCCCTCAGAACCCCCTTTTTAATTTGGAACAACTTTCTCAAAGAGAGGACCCTATGACAAAATCGGATGGTTCTTCGATTGAGGAAGAGATTCCTCCAAAATGGATGGAGGAATCCACCTTGTCGGCTACACCAGATGTATTTGAGCCTCCAAACGCCCATCTCGTGACATAATTGGGTGGTTGGATGATAGAGAAAGAGATTCCTCTAGCATGGTTGGAGGAAATAACAATGTTGACAGCTCCAACTGTCAGCACACCTCCAAATGTCCATACCAGGACAAAATTGGGGGGTTGTCTAGTCAAGGAAGAGATTCCTCCAAAATGGTTGGAGGAAGCAATAGCGTCAACTGCACCAGATGTTCACGGGCCTCCCAGTGTTGCAGCCCTAGAGCCAGAACTGCCTAGTCCCCTCAGATTCTTTTTTTTTTTGACAAGAATGGTTAGGCTGCATTAAGCGGCATTCTGGCGAGCCAGAATCAGAAAGTTACAGATCTGAAGAAGGTTGGTGACCTCTAACAGTGCTGCCAACCTTCTTGTGAATGTCTTGGGAGACCAGTCCCATCTGATTCTTGAGCTAATTCGAGAAAATGACAAAAAATGCATACATGAGTAAATTCTCACAAAATGTGAGCATAGTAGAAGACAGAAGCAAAGCATTAAACCGAGGGGGATGGAATTTTCCCCTTAAAGAAGGGATCCAACTTTTTCTGAGAGCCTAACGAAATGTTGGAGGCCCCCTCCTTTTCTCTGCACGCTTTGTTGGTCCTTCGCCCTCGGGTAAGGGGTGGAGATAGAACTGTATTGTCTTCAGAAGTTTCCACAGAGCCGCTAGAGGGGACTGAAACAACCAGACCCGCAGGGGCAGAGGGTTCCGGATCTGAAGCCCGAATTTCTCTCGCATCTGGGGGGGTGGAATCCGGAAGGCTTTCGTCTGGCGGAGGATCTTCCTTAACTGTTGTTGCTTCTGGATCTAGTGCTTCATCTTCCTTCAGTGCATCAAAGCTTTTTTTATTTTCTAGAGTTGCCTTAGCTGAATGAGGGGCCTGCGGAGCTTGGGGTAGTGGATCCTTTCACCTTGGCTGCCTTCGTCGGTTAGATACTGGCTGAAAATCATCTTCTTTGACTGGTCCCGGCTCCTCAGAGGCTTTGGGGCAGCTTTTTGGGAAATGACCGTATGCATGGCACCAAAGGCACTTAAAAGGAATCTGCTCGTAGTCCAGCTCTTGGATATGGCACCATTCCCCCAGGGAGAGCTTAATGGCTTCCGGAAGGCCTTTCTCGAGGTTAACCTCAACACAAATACGAGCGCAGGTAAACTGATCCCCTTTCGGCATCACACTGTCCAGGAAACGCCCAAGCTTATTTCCAATGTCCTCCAGAGATTTTTTCCCCCAGAGATGCAAGGGAAGATGAGGCAGCCTAATCCAAACAGGGGCTACGGTGATCTCGGCTCTGGGATTGAAGTCAAGAGTCCAGGGGGCTAAGAACAACCCTCTTGACCCCATGAAATAGGGTCCAGATCTAAAAACTAGATCACGGTCCTCTGTCCTCGAGAAACTGAAGACAAAAAAACCCCTGCCTACTGCGTACCGAGAAACTTTCCCCTATATCATCGGCTTCCATCGATCCTCCATCCATGCCTCCACCGTTTTGGGGCTGGGCCATAACCCTGTAAACTTTCCGATGAGGTCCTTTTCTGCTAGAAAGAGGGCAAGGTTGCAAGGCTCCTCTGGAGATAGCTCCAGAGAAGGGATCTCCTCCATCTTCTTAACAAACTTAAACGAGAGAGAAGGCTTGGATTTAGGTCCTGCCGAGCAGACTAACGCTTTGAACGCTTCCAAAGGGTCTTCTTCCATCTCGGCAGTCGGGTCTAGGGCCATCGTGGCACGACCACCGGCAAGCAAGAAGATGCAGAGGCCTAAGACCACTGCTCCAAAACACGTGCACAGAGGAAAAAACACCGATCCGCGTCCCTGTATGCAGGGGAACCCTGATCGGCTGTTGTAGACGAATATCCGTGCCCCTGCAATAAAAAAACCAGAGCGAAAGCGTCTAGGGTTTAGACCCTAGCCGCATTGCATTCTGTCTCGCTTCGTCTTCTCTTCATTCACGCAACTCGATGTATTAGTCCCCTTAGATTCTTAGAAGACCATCTACAACTGATTTTCAAAATGCGAGGGGACATAGCCGACTAACTCCATCTCCAGGACACCCTTAGTCGTCGCCTGGACATCTTGTTCAACTCCCGATCAAGTGATCTAGCCAAACGATGTTGCCCGACGTGCTGTCAGTCGTTCACCTTCGCCCCCAACAATGAAGGTTTCTTGGGTTCACCTCCTATCTAGTTTTCTTGTCGTTATGTCATCATGTCCAGAAAAGACTCAGTTACAATTAGATTTAGACTTTGTTTTGTTTTGAGACTATGCACAAAAACATGAATATTTGTTTTGCAGGCCACTTGTTCTGGTTTCCATATATATAATATAACAGGTTACAAACTCTGACATGTATATTACTATAAATATTTTCTAAAATAATATATATTTTTTATTTAAAATAAAATAATAACAAACTTGATCAAATCTGAAGAAATCTCATCCCCATGGCCATGATGCCTTCTAGAAGATCTCGAAATTTCAATTTTAACTTGGGGTGGTTTTTCTTGTGCATCATATAATATACATTCATGTAAACCAATGCTACGACGATCGGGAAAATTATAACATGCTGCTTAATTGTATTTTCTATTGTCCAAAATATTTTGGAAATAGAGTTACACCGAGACATGTTGATTTATATAAGCTTCTTATAAAA